>PYUH01000145.1:3732688-3770097 GCA_016808085.1 Suaeda aralocaspica
TACAGACAAATTAATGAAGTAAAAAATTTCATTTATTTTGAACTTTGTTTTTTTTAGGAGTCCATGTTTTTTGTACTAAACTGAACACTGTTCTTGGTCTACTCTGTTCTTATCACAGATTAAACCCTAGTACATACAGTCAACAAAAGTCTTCTGCTAACAAAAAAAAAAAAAAAAAAAAAAAATTTAAAAATAAAGAAAAAAAAGTTAGCAGAAGACTTTTGTTGACTGTATGTACTAGGGTTTAATCTGTGATAAGAACAGAGTAGACCAAAGAACAGTGTTCAGTTTAGTACAAGAAAACATGGACTCCTAAAAAAAACAAAGGTCAAAATAAATGAAATTTTTTACTTCATTAATTTGTCTGTAGTACTTCATTATTATCATCTACTCGTATCTTAGAGTTGTTGCAGTAATGTATGTTCGTACTCTTTTACTACTGTAATTGGTTTTGGAGTTAAGTTCATCCATTAATTTTGTCTAAGAATTCCGTACTATGAACAACAAAACAAACAAAACCCTTCCTTATTCCTACACAATTAGTGCCACCATGTGACCCTCTTTGTTTTGTTTTTAATTGGTCTTGGATTTTCACTATTCCTATGGTTTTTTTTTTATGTACTGTAGTAAATATTATGGTCGGACCAAATTCTTGTAAACGTATTTAAGTTGAATAGAGTTAAAATGAAATGAATTCAAATAAATGAATTTGAATTGAATTGAAAATAAGCTTAAAAAAACAATGTTTGAATGATCCAAGTGAGGGTTAAACTTAATGATAAGGTTAGTTAATTTTGGCATTTTTTTTCTTGTAAACTAGATTAAAAATGACATAAATTGAATCATCAAATAAATTAAAATATATCACATATTGGAGTATTAAGATAGAAATCGTAAATGTATGTATAGTTTAAATGTTACACATCTGAACCTCAAATCCCTAACTAGAATTCCAATGATATAAAATTAAGAAAGTGTAAATTGCATCATGTAGATCCATTGTGCATGATCTATCCTAATAATCAAAAGCCAACTACTAACATGAAAGCCGCATAGTATTAGTGACACATAATCAAATTTGATTAGTGATTAATTGTTCACATTAGCACTATATACACTGTATATGAAAGATACTCCACTACATTATTACTATTACCTTGCTTAATTAATATAATTTGGTGACCAACTAAATGATTATATTAGTGGGGAAGAGATAAAATTAGTACTCGTATTAGTAGTCTAGTAGATGAGATACGAGCAATAAAATTGCGTCATACAAAATTACAAATTAAAGAATTGAGCAAGTGACAAGCACTTCAAAATGGAAGGAGCTTAGCTGGCACACGTGCGAGGGGAGGAGAAGCAGCACGTGGTAGAAAGGGAAGAATAGGAGGCAACAGTAAGCTGTAACCGGCAATTTTGTCGGGTTGACCAGAGACACCCGTTGGCGGTACCTTTTGTTTTTGGAGGTTTCGCTCGTGCCACGCACTTCACTTCCCACGCGTGCACCCCTTTGCTCCACTAAACGACACCTTCCTCTTCTCCTATGTTGCTTGGAGCGCTGTATAGGGTTGTTTAACGATTGATTGTTAGATTTTAAAACCTTGTTTGATTGTTTAGGATTTGAGATTGTTCAAGTTGGTTGTAGACAAAGTGGTTTGTGTGAAGTTGTTGAGCAAATAATATTTAGAATTAATATGTTTATATAATAAACTAAAGTATACTCTGAAGCGAAATACAATATAACTATGTGTTTGGATAGGTGAGTTTGAAGAGATTTAAAATAGGGTTGGGATGATGCATTTGACCAATCCAAATTTGTAGTGTTCGTTTGTTTGAAGGCAGGTTAAGAGAGAGGTTTGTGCTTAAAAAGTTAATTTAAAATTAGGTTACAAAAGAGAGGATTCAAAATGCAATTGTTAGGTTGTCCTAGGGTTGATTGCAAAGAGAAACAATTTTCTACATTAAATAACACTTGTTTTAGTCTTGTTAATGGTCATTATAAAGAGTATTAAACTAATTAATTAACTTCCACACATGAATCAAATATTCACTAGCAGATCGAGAAATAATATATAATGAGATGATCACTTATCAAAGGACAATGATATTGATGTATAATTAATAGGGTCATTTTTTTACTACAAATTAACACATTTACATATAAAAATTAGGTTAAATCTCATGTATTTTTCTTTTAAGCGAGGTCCAATAACCCCCATCCTATAATGTGCATCCGCCGCGGATACATTTATCCTAACTACTCTAATACAACCAGCTAGTTAAATTCGGTAATACAATACACGACGTTGCTGAACAATGAATCATAAAATGCCAAAATCTATTCAACAAATGATATATCTCTCTCTCTCTCACATCTGGCATGTGGCAGATTATTGTCATCATCCAATCATGGTCTGTCTGTTGGTTTTGCTGCTTATTGCAAAATGCGTATTGCAATTCACATTTTATGAGAGTGATGTAGTCTGTACTATCTTATATATGTCGATCAACATGAATTTCATGGATCAATTATGATTGATCGTTTTGAATTGAAGACGTCAACAATCTCAACATGTTTAGTCAATTCCTCTTATCTCTATCTAATTCTAGCTCTGTTGCGTTGCAGCTTGTTCCAATTTTATCTACTTTGAAATTTTTTTACTATTATACAGCAATTTGCAACGTTGATCATTGCTACTGCAATGTGAATTTCATGGGTAGCCTATTTGAACAGAACACCTTGCTTGTGTCAACAACTTTTTTTTTTTTTTTTTTTACCGAGTACGTGTATATTGAAGTATGTTTATATGGACAACAAAGAACAATTATATAGACAAGCAAGATTCCATTTTATGTCTTTGATTCAATTATGGCTACCTAGCTTCCTTCACAACCACTTATTTTACTCTTATTTTCCAACATTGTCTTTTTTTTTTTTTTATGGTGAATTTTTAAAAATACTTTTACTAATTTAGTACCCTTGTAACAATTTAATTGTAACTATTTGATATTTTTCTTCTCTATTTTATGTCAAATCGTTGCAACTAAATTATTACAAAAGTTGTAAATAAAAATCTAAAATGAACACCTATATATATATATGCATGAAGTTGCCAAGCAGGATTGGGCTAGTGATAAAAAATATTCCTTATAATAACTTTGAGGTTATGGGTTAAAACTTGAAACACACTCGAGGTTATAATAAGTACGAAAAGTGTAAGAAAATGCAGCTTGAATAACATAATCCATATGGAGTATTACATTGGCATATTTAGGGCATGTTTAATTCAAGTGAAAACAGCTGAACTGATTGGAGCTGAACTGAACATAAACTTTTTTATAAGGATTAATGAATAGCACAACAAGAGAAGAGTTGAGCTGAACTGAACGGAACAGATTTTAAGCTGAAGTAAATCGACTCTCAGAGGAAACATCCTTGATAAAACATATATACGGAGTAAATATATACTTCCTCCACTCCATAATAATTGCAACGTTTACTATTTGCACCCTATTTAAGGAAGTATTAGAGGATGTAAATGAACTAATTAGTGATTTTTTTTTCTACATTGACAACATATAGTTTTCTTATTGTTTGTGTTAAAATTATTTTAACTAATGTATTTATTTACATTCTCTAATCATTTCCTGAAAAACGTACATATAATAAGTGTTGCAATTAATATGATGCACATGAAATATTATATACATTTAAAAAAAAAAATCCACAGATGTACTTCCTAATAATTGATCAAATGCTGTAGAAGAAAATTAGTTATGTACTTAATAGAGTATTGCACATTCAATATAGCTAAAATGCAAAATTATAGGATAGAAAACCTAAATGGAATAAATTACACCTTACTCCTAACAGAAATCATAATGACAATTACTTAACACAAAAAAAATAAAAAAATTAAGAGTACATTTATTTACAAGTACACCACTATAACCACCAAAATATAAAGAGGATTGAAGGCCGGGGGTAAAAAAAGACTAGCAATCAACTTGAGTTGGGGCCCACAAGTATGATGGAGATCTACATTGTTGAGCACCCGTTTAATGGTGGGGCCCAGTAGTAGTATGTGAGGACGTGGGCCCATTAAGTGAGGAAGGAAGAGGAGAGAATGATAAGGAGGAGGACAACCTGGTCCTCTACACAGCTTCACATTCCATGTTCTGTCTAACTTTGACCTTTGACTAATTTTTTTTTTTTTTCACTATTCTCAAATTATATGGAGCATATTACACCATAACGGTGTCATCTACTTGGAACTACACAACCATTTTTCATTTTGCTTCATTCATTTTTTTTTAGATGATAAGGTTTTTTTTAAATCTCTACTTTTTGATAACCGCCATATCAATGTCATATATAATTGATTCAATGAGGAGATCTAATTTTAATCTCCTATGACAACTAATAGATATAAGAGTTAGTATTATACCGTTATAAATTTAATTTTGATTGATCGAAACTTGTTGGAGTCAATATTGAGTGACAATAAGTTAAATCATGGATCTTTATGTTTTGTTATTACGTAACGTATATAAAAACTAATAACACGTTAGTTCCTGGGTCGACATTAATATTGTACACTTACAATATAGAAGGTTTTTGTTATCAAAAAAGTAACACACTATAACCACTTAAATAATTTATATGAATAGGAAGGAAGCAATTATTTAATATCTTAGCTTATTGCATTATCTTGTTTGATGGTGACTTAATATTAATAATAGCAAATGCCCTAAAATGTCAAGGCAACCTTTCCATCAACTGACAACCACCAAACAATAAGTGCGTACGAAGCTAGTTAGACTATGGTCTTCTAGCTTATTTTATTACACGACCTAACCGCTCAATCGATTTCATCTTCAGTGTATACATCTACATCTAATTCTAATTCTTACCATTATATCTTGTATTGTAGAATGATTTGCTATATATATGAACCACCTCTAATTATATTTTGTTGGGTTTTCTATATGGTATCATTTTAGAAATGACTTTATTTTCTATATGGTACCACTGCTTACATTTTCATTTGATATGGTACCATTATATTATTGACTTATTCTTTACTATAGTATTCGCAATTTTATTATGCATTTTTTTTAAGTTTGGTGCCCATATAGCTCGGCGGATTAAGGTATTTTAAGAGAATATTTAGGCTCTTAAAGACCAAATGCTCAACATTGATGTTGAAATTGGCCGAAAACAATTTAAAATGTCTCTCTATTAACATGCAAAAAAAAAATTGCCTGATGTGCATATTTCAATTTGTTATTGCACAAAAAAGTTTAATTATAGTTTTAATCAAGGTTAATTTTGATCCCTAAACATTACCCGAAAAATATTTAATTAATTAGACAAATTGGATCACAAATACCTTTCATTAACGTTTTTATGTAACGGTTTATTTAAGAATGTTATGATAGATAATAAAGTAAAAGTATGGTGGTACCATGTGAAAAAACAATTTTAAGATGGTACCATATCCAAAATCCTTATTTTTTTTTTTTATTGTCGTAATTAATCTCCCCTAATGGATAATGTTTTTTTTTTCTTGACAGACCCTAATGACTAATGTTGATACAAGCTAAGTATCATAAAAAAAAAAAAAAAATTATTACCCCTACGTACTAACTATAAATTTTAAAGATTTCATGTTTTATACTCGAAAATTATAATAACGACGATATTATATTGCGTTAGATTCATAACGGTTAAGTGGGATCGTAATTGAGTACGTTAATTGTGATATGATCATATATATATGAGTGTTATGAATTGAATAGAGATCGTTAATCATCGCTTTTGCCTTTTTGACTTGGTTTCTTCATGCACATTATATAGCTAGCTTAGGTAAATTAGTAATGAAGTTGCATGGTTTCTTTTTCCTCAACATAACGTAAAGATGAAATGCTATAATTAGCTAGCTGTTACCTTTTTTTACCAAAAGAAAGCAAGGGTCTCTCTTTAATTTCATGATTTTTAGTAGGGTAAAGGTGTTTCGTTAATTAAAGAATTTGAAAAGAGCACAGTATTATTACTTAATCCTCAAGCCTATAATTATGGCATTCATGCAATAATTTATGTCTTTGACTAATTTTATTGCCTTATACAAATTACATCATCATTTTTCCACATCTTTGTTTTTATACCCCACAACAAATATAAGGATCTTGTTAACGAATGCGTTGAATATTAGATAAACATATAATTTCCTAAAAGGGTATTCATTTAGGAATTCAATTTAAAATCATACATGTTTACGGTGTAATTAATGCTTGTTTAAAATTTTTATTTTCACTTTTAGTATGCTTATCTAACACCCTCGGACGCTTGTTAGATTTGCCAAAACATAAATACAATTATAACTCTATGGTAATGTTATATGTAATCCTAAGAACTATAAATAAGCATTATTAAACTAGTCCTTGCCTTGGGCGATGCCCGGAACATTTGATGGAACGTAAATTAAGGATTTTTATTTGATTGAGAAAAATTAATCTACGTTAATTATAGTTTCAACCAACATATTTTTTAAAAGTATATAGAAATTCAAAATTTAATTAAAAGATGTAGTGTTCGATGGGCAACAAAATCTAATTATAATACTATCAGTGTAAGAGTATTAAAAAAACAAACCTAAAACAATTGAAAAATTGATAGTTTTGCTTCATCCTTTTTTAATGTTAAATAAATATATTGGTAAAAATTATGTTTATTTTTTTTTAATTAATAAAATGTCTTGTAGGTCTATAACTCCTTGTTCTCATTTGTTTGATACGTTTTGACTTGCACACATGTCAATGCACTTGTTTGACTTTAAATATCTTTTGTTGTGTATATGTAAAAATTACAATGACTCAATATTAATAACGTACTCATTGAGACGAATAAAACAAGATCTCATATACTATCTTATGTTTTATATATTGAAAGTAATTTAAAAGATTTCCTTATTCCAAACGTATCAAATATTTAGGAACGGACGGAGGGAATATTAGAGTACTATGTAGTTTAAACGAGCAATAAGATTATTTAGATGTAAAATAGATTTATTATGCCAAAACTAAAATACTTAGTTTTTTTTTTTTGTTTAATTTATTTGTTTGTTTGTTTGTTTGTTTTTTTTTCTTTATTTATTTCAAAGAGATGTTGTATTTAAGACAAAAAAAAAAGGCATTACCAATTAGAAGGAAAATGAATATTAAATGGGTCTGTATTAAAAGGGGAAAACATTTTAGCACTTATAAAAGTTGTTTTCCTGTACGACAAGATAAAATAAAATGATGATATAAAAATGAAAGTTGTATAGAGCAAATGGTAACAATATTACTTTGCAAGTATGAGGTTATGAGATCAAATTTTTTAGGATAGAACAACATGGAGGGAGAATACTCTTTTCGTTTTAATATATAGTGTTGTTTGAATGATTTATGATTTAAAATGAAAATAACTTAATTCATAATAAAATCACACATTAATTGATTTAATAAAAGTTCCATTTCGAATAGAGGTTTAATTATTTGATTTATGAAAAGACAATTATATGATCAAGAATGAATGCTCGTTACAAACAATGAATTGTTCAACACTTCAACATGCATAATTCGTTAATGACTCAAGTTACAAAATCAATAAATCATCATAATTGAAATCACAATTGAAAACAATTTGTCAAGCAATCAACTACGAACTCACCCTATTTCATTACGTTGGCTTTGCTTCTTGGACACGATATTTTCTTTTGCTAATTACACCTAAATTTTTTCCATTTGTATGATGCATTCTTATTTTTTTTTCTCATTCTAAAGTATTTACTACTCTATTTTACAAGTATTGCATACGTGTTTTAAAATTTTAATCACTCCATTTTTATATTCATCATGTAAAGTACATGAATTTGATAATTAGACCATCACCAATCTAACTTAATAATCCTGAATGATTCTAACTTAATGAAATAGAGAGAGTATACAACTTTGTCACTTTTAAAGCTTCACTTTCATCCCGTATTGAAAATTAGACCATAATACACACACTTGACACTATCCTGAATTTCTCATTTTCATTTTAACCTTATTGGCTTATTTCACTATCAACTATAGATGGTAGTAATTAAATTGTGCTGATCTACTACCAAACAATAATCACAAACATGAATACTATGCCACCACAAAAATTAACAATTCAACACAAACCATTACCTATTTTACCTCCCCTTCCATTGGGAAAGTGATAAGGAATGCACAAAAAACCATTAACACAAAAATTTCATCATTCACCAAAAATTTATGCCTATCAAATCACACCTAACAAAACAAACAAAATTATCAAATCCTTTTCCATAGGACTAACATAACAGCACAATAATAATAATGCAAAAAACCTAAACTCAATGCCAAATTATGGTAGGACCCATTTATAGTCTTACCTTTGACCAAACCTCAAATTCCAAATTTATTTTCAAAAATAAGAAATAAAAAATAAAAAATAAAAATCTCCAATCACATTCTCCAATACCACACCCAAGTCCAACTAATGCTTTGGGTTAAGTTAAGCGGTCCTTTATCCTCCCCACACTCCAGTAAATACCACACGTGTGGGGGTCCCCAAGAGTCAGAATATATACCCACTCTTCTTCTCTTCTTTTCCCTTCAAATTTTACCAATTTTTGTTCCTCCAATTTTTTTCCCACTTCTAAATAACAGTTTTTTTTTTCCATTCTATTTACCACTCGTGTCCGTATCTGTATCGGTATTCATGAGAGAAAAGCGAATTCCCGCTATGGTTCCATTGGAGCCGCTGGATGCGGCTGGAATCCAAATTCCATACTATTTTCGGTGTCCCATTTCACTTGAATTGATGCAAGACCCGGTTACCGTCTGCACCGGTCAAACCTATGACCGCTCAAGTATTGAGTCATGGGTTGCCACCGGCAATACTACGTGTCCAGTCACCAGGGCCCCACTCAGCGACTTCTGTCTCATTCCTAATCACACTCTTCGTCGGTTAATTCAAGAATGGTGTGTCTCAAATCGTTCTTTCGGTGTCGAGAGAATTCCGACGCCAAAGCAACCCGCTGACCCGTCTCTAATCCGGTCATTATTGGCCCAATCGTCATCCGGGTCAAACCCGGTCCCAAACCGGGTTGCTGCGTTGAGGCGGCTCAGAGGACTTGCTCGTGACTCAGAGAAGAATCGTTCGTTGATATCGTCGTTAAACGCTCGTGACGTATTCGTTTCAATTCTATTCAACTCGGACGAGTCGAATTCAAACTCGTTTGTGATCGACTCGTCCGAGTTGAAACACGAGGCGCTCGCGCTAGTCGCTAGCTTCCCGCCTTCCGATGCGGCGTGCGCATCAGTGGCGTCGGACCCAGAACAAGTCGGGTACCTTGTGAATTTACTGTTTCACCCTTCGTCAATTGATGTCCGAGTTAACTCAGCAGCTGTAATTGAGTCAATCATAGCTGGCACAAAGTCGTCAGATCTCAGGTCATTTATTTGCAGTTCTGACGAAGTTTACTTAGGTGTCATCTCAATCCTCACCAACCCAATTCCTTCCCCACGCGCCTTAAAGATCGGTGTCAAGACGCTCTTCGCACTTTGCCTCAGCAAGCAGCACCGCCACAAGGCGGTATCTGCTGGCGCAGTCAACGCGCTAATCACGCGCCTTACAGAGCTCGATAAGTGCGATTGTGAGCGCGCGCTTGCAACCATAGAGCTCTTATGCAGGGTTCCGCAAGGGTGTGCCGCCTTTGGGGCACACGCGCTTACTGTCCCTCTCTTGGTCAAAACTATCCTTAAAATATCAGATAGGGCGACCGAGTACGCCGCTGGAGCGTTGCTATCACTCGCTTCCTCTTCGGAGAAGCTTCAAAGAGAGGCGGTCAACGCCGGGGTTTTGACTCAGCTGTTGTTGTTGGTTCAAAGCGATTGCACTGAACGCGCTAAAAGGAAGGCTCAAATGTTGTTAAAGTTGCTACGGGATTCATGGCCAGAGGACTCAATTGGGAATTTCTCGGATGATTTTAATTGCAGCGACGTCGTTCCGTTTTGAAATTGAGTCATTTTTTTTTTAAAAATATTTTTAATTTTTGAGGGAAAGTTGTAGGGTAGTTTATTGGAGTATTATTTTTGATTAAATTGGTTAGGTGGATTTTTACATTATTGAATGGGGTGGTGGACACAACAAAATTGTGGTTGGAATTAAGTAGATTTTACTAGATGTTTGTAGGATGGATGGTACAGAGTAATGTGGTTCAATTCTTAGTTTTTGTGTATGTATTTTTATTTTCATTTTTATAAATTTTATCAAATTCTTAGAGGAAAAAAATTGTAACTATTGTAATTTTTCTTTTTACTTATTGAAAATGCCTGAAGGTGACTAGTGACTTCAATTCAAATACACAATGTTTTGGCTATATCTCTTGTACTCCATTTGTTAAATATATTTATCCCATCAAATGTAGCTTTAGTCATTTAGTGCCAAAAAAAACCAAAAATGTTGCACAAAAAATAAAAAAAATTATCGATGTCTTAAACAAAGAAAAAACATCCAACCATAAATATGTAATTGAATCTTCAATTCATGTAACCCTTATTTGATTGATAGAAGCTTAGGGTAAATATTTTGGGTGAGATAGACTATCTAGATTCTGGACATCTTGCTATAAGCTATTTCATAGTCATTGTAGACAATTAGACAGTTTTTTTTTCGTGGAATTAGGAGGATCCTTTAACAAATTGTACTATTCCTCACATTCACCAAAGGTACGTCTTCATAAATTGCTCGCTTCCTTTTACCGTATGTCATGAGATTCAAATACAATTAATGAGAAACCATGTACGTAGTTAGTAAAACATTTTCGGGACCTTTGGTAAGTGGGAATGGGAATTAAGGAAATATAGAGTGGGACTTGAAATAAGAACCGATAAGTGAAAATACATAAAATAAACCCAATTTGGTATAGATTGGAAATAAATTGAAAATAAGTCTTGTAATTACATAAATACCCATAAAATTATTTCTCACTCTTTCTTTTTTATTAACGGCAATTTTGTCAATTCACAACATAATTCTGTTCACAACCTTATCACCTACTTCCATAGGTATTAAAGTGGTGGGAATAGAAGCCTTATTATTCATTTATTCCCATTCCAATGTACCAAATATGGGCTTTGATGTCATTTGGGATTAATAATCACATTCCCACCCCATAATCCCATCTACCAAACACCCCATTTATACACTTGTTTGTTGTGCTGATTGATTGTTGAGGCCTAAGTTGGAATATCCTCTGAACTCTATACAAGAAAAAGAGAAAGTAGTTTTTTTAAGATGAAAAGGTTAGTCCGCTAGTGCATTAAAAATAGAGGGATTAGTAGTAGCCAATTTGCCATTTGCCAAAGTTAGTTATATGTTCAGTGATTCAACTAACTGTTTGCTCACCCTCCCCTTTAGTCCAAAATTGCTCTTCTGAGAGCATGTGATGTTGGAATTGTGGACCTAATATAGTTAATATGTTGTATTATTTGGTTATAATTGTATTAATACACTATCATTAAATTTGACCCAAATAAAGTGATTAAATAAATTAATTATAGTTGCACTTATATATGTCTTTTATAGAGTATGAGATTTATATTATTGTGCAGAAACCATTGAACTTTTTCTAATGCACGATGGGCGGATCAGAAGAACAAGTTTATTATAAATAGACATTTAGGGTTATGGTCCCAGGACAACACATACAACAGATTCTCAATCACATCCTATCAGTAGAGAAAAAATCCTATTGAATGTAAGTACGCTTCCGCATTGAATTCTTATCGAGTAATTTAGTATGGAGATTATAGTCTACGGTAGATATAAATCTAAAATGAGACTCTTGACTGATGGCTTACAAGAAACGAAATTTACTCTGTACATGTTATGTATCATGTATGATAATTTGGTAGTAGGTTTGACAAAAGTGAAACAAAGTATGCCAATCAAAGCTAACAATAGTAGTTGAACCTTGCAGCTGATTTGCATACATTCTACCATTGTTCTTGTACTGTTGAATCAAGTCCCCGGAAAATCAGTGAATGATGACTAAAGTAACTTCACCTGCCTGATTCAATTGATTGAATGAGCAGGAAATCTTCAAGTTAGGAAATAACCAGTACTGTCGAGAATGACAAAGTAGCGAGGGACACATATTAATAAGGCCAAGCAAATGCATTATCCGCTGTAACAATACCATAACATCATTGCACTGATATACATTTGTGTCATGGAAACCTCAAGAAGTGGATATCTAAACTTCTGTTTGTAGGCATATCACTATTATCAGCTTCCTTATAAGCAATCTGAACGATAATAGCGACTGCAGTTGTAGTTGCATACTTGCATTACTCGGTTCAGGTAAGGAACTCAACAAGATTAGTATAAATAAAATTCCTTCAGGAATTAACTCAAGTACTGAATCATTAATTTCAAAAAGTATGCAACTACTGAACCTATCCTCCTTTTGTGTGCCTCAGTGCCTAGCCACTGCTGCACATCCTCTAACAACAGCTTTCCTTCAGTCGACCTTTCTTCATTATCCGAGCTTTCATCATAACAAGCCAAGAGACAACATTCAGAAAATCTGTCTCGAGTTTTTTAAGCTTGTAACAACGTTTAAATGAGACACATACTTCAACCTGTACGATGGGCTAGCGATTTTCAAATTGAATACATTGCTCAGATCGGATCATAAGTGACTCTAGCTTCCAAGAGATTTCAAACAAAGCGATTTTAAGAAAGTAATGCTATTGCTAAAGACGAGATGGTGCCCAAAATACCTACTGTTGATGGGGGTACTCATTTACAAAATTATGGCTCCGAAGTTTGAATTTCCAAGCAGGACTATCATAATCTTCCCAAATAGCAGGATGGGATCAGATTCAAAATTGAGTCATGAAGGACTGAAGCTAAGGGACGTGAAGGTAATATTATGTGCTTTAATTACTACCAGACACAACTACATAGCCAGAATTTACTCTGTTAATGATCACCCATTCACCCCTACACCCTTAACTTGCCAAAACAAGTTCTAAGTAAACAATTCGATCGATACTCCCTAATTCATCAAGCAGTTCATATTAAAGCCTAGCAACCCCCTTCATCTCAGCAGTCTTCAAAGCGTGACAATAACACTTTTTTTGTTTTTTGGTTTAGGGGCATATGAATTAGTCCATTAACATCTTCTTACATATACTACCCGATATAAGGAATTGGAAAATTTCAAAAGACGGAGACAAGTAACACCACCCGTGAGAAGGTTGTTAGAGTGACAATGTGTGGGATGGATTGAAGAGAGGGGAATTGAAGGAAGATAAAAGCAAAGTTAATTGGATAAGGTTTGTGAAGATTTGAGGTTGTTGGGGGTAATCATCTGATCTGATGAAGACGAGTGATACTCAATTCTTTATCTTCAAAACACACTATGCATTCTAGTTCAACGCAAAAACAAACGGCATATAAGTCAGAACAATATATAAAATCAACTAGTACTTGTATTACTCCGTATTCTCAAACAAAATAATTCATGTATATATGGCCAGCAACAAAGCCAACAATAACCGTTCAAGAAAAACAATATCAAAAACCTGCTAGTTAAAATAATTATATGATCTGCACATCGATATTCGATGGCATAACCTTGGCAAGTTGTTGAGCTGCGTCGGTTTGTCTGTCCTTGTCGTCAGTGACTCAAANACTAGCTCAAGATATTCAGGCAAGTGATCATACGAGTACTCTTCGATACAAGAATCAGTAATATTAAATATGAATTTCTCAAGCTGAATAGCGTTTTTGATGATGTATAATACTAATGAATACTCATAATCAATGTGCCTTTCATATTGGAATGCCCCAACCAATTCAAAACTCTTCAATTGTGGAAGCCTGCAACTACTGAGCACGTCCTCTTGCGCGCCTAGCCACTGCTGCACATCATCTAACATCAGCTCTCCTTCATTCGGTATTTCTTCGCTATCTGAGCTTTCATAATACATGATATCACATATACAATCCCATTTAATCTGCAAACAAAACCCCAGAAATCTTTCAACCATATCGTCTAACAATAACAGCAGAATAGATTTAGTTTGATCAGTATGTAACTAATAGATTGATACCTGTAGTTTGAATTCATGCAACTGTGGACATGCCTCAGCAAAGCTTGCAATCGGAACAAGGTTTTGATGACGTTCAATTTTAACTACTAACACCAATTTTCTGACATTGTCAAAAGATGGAATAGCAGTAATCACATCTTCACTAATCTGTTGTAATTACAAAATTGAAAAAGGACATACTGTAATGTTTCTAAATAACAGTTAATATAACGACTATTTTTCGTAATACTCACAGTGGAAAAATATTATACAGAGTAATTAGCAGCATATATATATATATATATATATATAGGTCGGGCACGTACCAATTTTGTATGAAGATGAAGCTTGGTTAATTGGGCAGAGAACTGCTTCAATTTGCTCAGAGACCCGCAGCTTAATATTCCGGAATAACACACATTAAGTAGTGCTGGAACACAACCAAATAAGACATTTCTAATCTTCTTGTTATGAAGAAGGTCCAAAGTTGTTAGATTTGGAGCATGAATCTGGAGTTGTTTCAACTTTTTACAGCCTCTTATTCGCAAGTGCCGTAAACTCTTAGATGATTCTTCTGTGATCTTCAAACTTACTAGACATCTTGACCTTGTCACAATCAATTGCTTCAAAAGTGGAAATCTAGATAAAAGAAATTCTAGTAGTTTTCCACTTATACTAATATCTTTCAAATGAAGTATTTTCAGAAGACTGAAAACATGATTAGAATTATCAACTCTGTTAGTTGTAGTATCCTTACATTTGATGTTACTTAGATGATGATTAGTTCCTTGTACACAATAATCAATATTTATACGGATTAATGGAGAATATACACTGGGGTTCATGTACGCAAACTCGAGAAGAATTGCATTGTTGTCATCCCATGAACTTACAAAATTCAACAAACCAATAAGTTCAAGAGACACAACATCCAAAAGGTGTATCTCGAGTTTTTCCAACTTGGGACAATATTCAATTGACACATGCTTCAACCTGCACAATGAGCTAGTGATCTTCATCTTTACTAGATTGAGCATATTTTTCAGAACAAGATGCTCCAAGAACGGAAAGTGGATCATGAGTGACTCTAGAAATTCAGCACTTACATTCTTAATAGATGTCAAACAAAGTGATTTTAAGCAAGTGTTGCTTTTACTAAGACGAGATGATGCAACTGATAATCCAGCTTTACATCCATTATTAGCTCTTCTAATGATGTTGTTGTCGTCGTCTTTAACAAAATTCACCTCTAAAGTAAAATTATATATGGTCATTATGTTATCAAATTTTGCAATATTGCTATCATAATTGTCCCAAACAGCAAAGTCAGAATTAAATTCAAAAGACACGGAAGCTGCAATATTGACCTCAAATTCATTGATCCCAGTACAATACCTTAGTGCAACATGCTTCAAACTACTGAATGAATTTGTTATCTTAAGCCTTTTTTGCAAATCAAGATACGAATCCTCCAATATGAGAACCTCCAAATATTGACAATAGGATAAAATCGAATCAAATGTTTTTTCTTCAATCTTAACACGTTTCATAAAAAGAGACGTCAATAGGTTAAGGCCACTATCAATACCAAGCCGAACCCCCCTTGTAAAAAAATCATACTTATTATAGCTTGTCGTTACTTCATCCCTATCCTGTTTCGAAGTTGCAAAATTA
This sequence comes from Suaeda aralocaspica, assembly GCA_016808085.1. Taxonomy (NCBI): domain Eukaryota; kingdom Viridiplantae; phylum Streptophyta; class Magnoliopsida; order Caryophyllales; family Amaranthaceae; genus Suaeda; species Suaeda aralocaspica. The sequence goes on from PYUH01000145.1 coordinate 3,748,529, forward strand.
ACCCATTCATCAACGTCACATTTCCTGCTTTGCATCGAAAAATCGGCATCGCCAATGTGATCTTTAGTTTCTGAACAAAAATCAAACTCATCGATGTTGTTTGCATTATGCAAATACAGCAAATACTTCCTGAAAAGGCTGAAGTTATCACGTAGTACAATTGGGGTGTGGGTGTCCGCGACATCAAAGTTTAACGTAACCAACTTACTCCAACTACTCGAAAGACTAATGCAGGCTCTAATTGCATCATTAACGTTCAAATAAGAGAAAATGCAGTTTATTATCTCATCTGGCAACTCATCCATCTGCAACTCTTTCGCTTCATTGCATCCCTTAATTAATTTCAAAAAGTAAGAAAACGTAGTAAGTCCAATGTTATACACAAAAAATATATAACGTCTATTAGTAGTGGGTAATCTACCTGTTAAGTTTTCTCCATTATTAAAATAATATATATATATATATATATATATATATATATATATATATACTGTTATAACACATCGTATTGAATTTGCTATCCTAGTTAGTTTAAATCTATAAAATCAGTATATAAAATACTTCGTAAACAAATTGATAATTCAATATGGCTAGCATAAACACAGTTAAACGCGGAAATTAAAACAATATCATAGAACAAATTAAAGATGCAAGAATTAATTTAACATGTTTTTGAATTATATACAAAGCAGTACCTTTACTTCAGGAGAATGGAAAGTTGAAAGATTTGACATTGTAGGTGGACTGGTGAGACGAAAGGCGCCGCGGTTTATTGCGAGGCAAAAAAAAAATTATAAGAGTTCTTCGTTTGTTTGTTCCCCTTTTTTTTTTTTAAAAAAAAATTTTTATAAGGAAAAAAATGGTTTTACTCAAGGATTTAATTAATTACGAAGGGTTTAATTAGAACGGCTAATGGGCTTTATATAAAAGGAATTTAAGCTAGTTGAAACTAGGGTTTAGTGGACTGAAATAAACAAGTTTGGGTCAAAATTTTGGACACAATTCAAACTATATGATTGACATGACACAATCTATTTCTTAAATGAGTCAGATGTGGGTTAAGGGTTTCAACTTGTTAAAGTAAACGAGTTGACAAATGCTATATGACATGGTTCAGATTTGAGCATTATAACCATATAGAGTCATCTACACCAAAGAGATGGGGCAATGAGATAATGGACCTAGCTTCTCATATGCAACTATAGAAGTATAGAACCATAAGTGTAGTAAATTCAATTTCCCTAATTTATTCATGTACATGTATTGCAATTAATTTCATATATGCTCGTAAAACTCTTTTGATGAAGGATATATGTCGCATATTCAGTTCAACATTAAAGTTTTCTTATTTGGGCCAACCAAGTAAATATCCAAACAAAACAAACTAAGCGTAAATGAGTGAACAAACAACATTGCAATCAAATATACTTATACGACGATGTTAGAGGAATATATATGTATAACGACGATCAATTGAGGTCAATAACCAAATAGGCAAAAAAAAAACAAACCGAGTAGAATCATTGAAACTAATTTCACATATACACATTCAATTTTCATGTATTGCCAATCTTATTGGCATCCAAGCAAAATCGAACACGAATATTGCAATTAATTTATCATATACAACTTTTGTTAATTTAGCGAAGAACATTTATCATATGTAAATTATTTGATCCAATCATGAATCATATGTGAGCCAACCAAATAGACATACCCACAAAAATTAAGATAGAGGACATATAATGCAATGGATTTATATTGAAAAATTCATGTGTGGTTTCATATGTAAAATTTATCTAAATCTCTAATGAAGCAAAGAATAAACATTGCACATATAGCTCACTACTTACTTTTGGCATCTGACCGAGCCAACAAAATAAAATAATCATCCAAGCAAAACGAGCACAAACATTACAACTAAGAATTGTCTAATTTCATACATACTAATTAATCAACATCTAATTTCCTTAATTTTATGGTTGGACCAACTTAAAATGCATTTAATTAATTTAATAAAAGGGTTTAAAAATATTATGATAAGATTAATTTCACATATACGACACGAATCACAGGACTCAATATTTAAGTTCCTAATTTGGAGCAAACGCATAGGCATTATTCAAAACAAATTAACAATGTATATATAGCAAGAAAAAAAAGTGTCTGATGCTTGAAATACATAGTCTAAACACAAATTATTCTTCTGTAAATAATGAAGCATAAGTCAAGAACAACATGAAGTTCAACGTACTTCATTCAGCATTATAGCAAATAAAAGGTAAATTAAACTGTACTGTCTCATAGTTTCAGCTTATTTATTATATATTAAATTGTTTGCAAAGATATATATATATATATAGTTTAATTAAGATGAAGTCCATAGCATCATTTCTCCTGCAGCATGCTTGTAGATTTCCTCCACAGTCACATTTTCTGGAAATTGATCAGTAGCCCCATTTGCAGCCTGATATAATCAAATAAACAAAACCAGGCCATGATTAATTAGCGAAAATCAGTGATGTTATAATGGAATGAACACACATAACATAAAATGAAATGAAAGAATACAATTAAGCAGTGCAATATATATATATATATATATTCATATTCGATGGCTTATTAATTAATTAATTAATTACCTGAGCATGAATCATGTAAATGGAGCGATCAAGATCAGTAGACATGTTAGCCGTCTTCACCTCCAACTTATACTTGTCAAAAACACAGCAAATGGCAGCAAAGAGGCCAAGCTTTTTGGGAGCATAAACAGAAAATTGTGCATCGTTGCCACAGATGTTGAGCACCACATTCGGAGAAGTCCAAGTTTGAATAGCAGCAGGAAGCAGGTGAGAAGTAGAAGCTGAGTGAACAATGCTTGACCTTGGTGGATTCATTGAATTGTTATTGTTCATCGACGAAACTTGATCAGCCATAAATGTCTCCCTAGAGGAGATCATAGCAAGCCTAGAGGTGGCCGCGACAGAAGGCTCATATGGGAGAGGGTTGGAAGGTCCAACACCTTGAAGCCTATCAAGCTTCTTCTTTTGAAGCCTTTGGAGAGTGGATTGTAGGGTTCTGATGTAGTTCACAGCTTCATCTACTATGGTTGATTTGTCTGCCTTTACTCAAGCAAAATTTTTTAACATTTAATACAATAAGGTAGGTTCACACTTATACATTTAATAAACATGTAGTAATAAATTAAGTTATATTAGGGTAGTGTTTAATTAAAGTTTATTTTTTAAGTTTAATGCAACAAATTAATTAAACTGAATCTTAATTATCTCATATTATATGTGTAAGCGATTGAAATGAATAAGTTAACCTTCACCTTTTTTGTTTTTGTTTTCAATTGCTTGTTCTTTTGAACCGTCACATGCTTTTGCCACATAAAACATGGAAACAAGAACAAAAAGAAAATATTATAAGAAACCAAAATGTGTAACTTAAGAATTACTATGAGCAATTCATGGACAAAGCTCACTTAAATCTTTGTTCTAAAACATCCTTCAATGAATATAAATTATCTGTTAGTCCTTGCTTGACGTACATGACTACAATTTTTGGCCGACATGAAGGAAATTATACGATTAAGGATTCATAATGCAGTAATTAATCATTACATAAAAGTAATTTATTACATCCGTTTCCAATTAATTGCTACACTTGAATACTTTAAGTTTCAGATAAAATGTTTAAGTGTTGCAATTGATTGGAAACAGCGTAGTAATCAAGATTCATATAGTTTGTTAGAATAGTCAAGATTCATGTAATTAAATTGTGTATATATATATATATATGAATGAGTACCAATTATGTATTTCATTTACTACGAGTATTATTCTAATTTATTAGCTATGTCTAAAATCTTTCTTTATATAAAGCATTCTTATTAGTTCTCAATGGAGAGCATCTATCTATTAACCCACTTTTACTTGTATTCGATTTTTTAATCATTCCACTTTTAGTTTCTCATGCAATGTAAAGTACATGAGTCTATTTTTTTTTAATCCGTTACGTTAAATAGATAATCAAACTCCACCTTCGTAAGCAATAAAATGAAACGAATGGGGTATTTTTCAATCATGGGCAAAATGGTCAGAAGAGAAAGAGCTACTCTTGAAAAATAACGCTTGACTATCTAATGGTGACGTCAACTTAACTTTTCGATCATTAAAAAATTAATCTGATCAATCAAACAATTTGAGAGTTATGATTTTATGGTAAAAAATTAGAAGGGGTTTTTAGTTGAAAGTTCTTTTAACTTGTTTTTTGATGGTTTGACAGAAAACTCGGTATAAGTGAAAAAGAGAATAGCGGAGCAATGGCTAATTTATTAAGAAGAAAATTTTTTTCCTTTTTTTAATGTTCTTTTAAGGTAATTTATTTTTAAAGATTTTGAATAATGTAACTTAATTTTGGAATTAAATGACTAGACACAATGCAATTGGTATTCAAAATATATTTTAGACATATATGGAAAGAAATCTCGATGCATTTAATAAGAAGAACATGTTTAATAAATTACGAAGCATTTTGTAAACTTAATAAACTCTCATATAAGGGATCTTAGCAACCAAAAAAAAAAAAACTAACTCTCCCATAAGAGATATAGATTGAAAAGAAGATCGACTGGTCTAGTGGCATCAGAATGAAATAAATAATTGAACTAAAAATGTATAAATTAAACATATATATATACATTTAACTATCGAACGATGTTCACAATATAGATCTATTGGCATCGAAATTGGATATTAGGCATTCAAATTCTAAAACACCGATAAAGTTACAAAGTAATAAATGTAGGTTCATTGAGATCGAAATTCGATTTTTCAATTTTAAAAAATTGTCCCCCCCCCCCCCTTATGTCCTTAATCCAATTTGTATTCTAATTTTTTTTTTATCGGCCTTACTTACATCTATTTGTTGTTAATTTTCCGAAAAATTATCACATTTTTTTTATTTAATACAATTTATTTTTCCCCATTCTCTCCTAGTTTGCATGCCTACCCTCATATATTCATCATATATACTTATTAACCATCATTCTCCAAAACTAAAAACCCCTTAAAAAATTTTCAATCCATAAAAAGTACAAGCATACATTAAGATCAAAAAGAATTCTAAAAACATGGAATAGAAGTTGCAAGATTTTGAGACAACTAGTAAACACTTCAATTATTCATAAACTCAACTTAATTATCCAAAAAAATAAAAAATAAAAATTAATGTGATCTAAAACAAGACAACTAAATAAACAACAACATTAAATGATACCAAAAATATAAAAATGTTAAATTATTTTAAACAAGTAAGATGTGTAGGTTATGATGTTATACCTTGGAAGGAAGTTGAGGGAGCATAAGATGAAGGTTTTGAAACATATTCCTCATTCTCTTCCTTCTCTCCCTCTCAGTCCATATGTGTAGTTCATGATCTGATAGCTCTCCTTCTTTTTTCTTCCCTCCATTGTTTTCTTTCCTCCCTCTCCTTGTTGTAGCGCTCCGACCCCTTTTCTTCCCCTTCATCTCCTCTTTTTCCCCTTCCTCCACCATCTTCTCCTTCCCCTTCCTCTTATCCTCCTTTGGCTCCGTCACAAGAACCGCCTTCTCTGAACCAGAGTTTTCAAGAGTACCATTGGCCAGATTTTCCCATGATTGGTTTTCCCATAAGAAACCATCATTTTCATGCTCTTGTACATGAGACATTTTGTTTTGGTACTAGGTTTGTTTTGTTTAGTGGTTTTTATTTTTTTGGGTTTTATGTTTTTTTTTGGTGACAACTAAGATGATGAAGAGGAACTGGTGTATGGTTGGATGTATATATAGAGGGAGGAGGGAAAGAAGGAAGTTTAGAAAGGTGGCAACAGATGTATTAAATAAAAATCAGTGTAATACACTAGTAGGCTAATAAGTGTACTACACCCTCCATCTCTAATTTACTCATTTAATTTGTTAACAACAATAAAAATTCAATTAAATTAAATGATTGTTGGAATTAGATTGTTAATATAAGTAATTTTTTTTGTGTGTTTGGGTACCACAATGGCGGAAAATGAGAATGGATCCAAGGATCACTCAAAGTGAAACCGAAAGGGAAGCTTTAACTACTTGTGTTACTCCTCACTTTCATTTTTTTTTTTTGGATGGGAACATTACTCTCATTGTTAATATTACCTCCGCCACGAATTAATTACAACAATCTATTTTTTTACACCTTACAAACTACTCCTTCTGTTCCTAAATGTGTGATGCGTTTGGAATCTTGACACTATTCATAAAATGAGAGAATCTTTTAAATTGCTTTCAATATATAAAACATACTATAGTCATATGGGATCTTGTTTTATTCATCTCAATGAGTACATTATTAATCTCCAATTATTATAATTTTTACTTATACATAACAAAAAGATATTTAAGGTCAAACAAGTGTATTGGCATATGTGCAAGTCAAAACGTGTCAAACAAATGGGAACAGAGGGAGTATAATTTTTGTGGCAAATAATGCGTGACGGGGGTAGTATACAAATTTATGTACAAGTAAGATTACAATTTTGACGTCTCTTCGGAGATATCCGAGAAAATTACAATTTTGACATTTGGAAAATAGAAATCATATTAAGATGAAACAATCTAAATTTCATTTGACTATGTATATTTTTTTTACCACAAGATTGATACAAATTATTGATGACGATCAAATGTAAAAAATAAAGTGAATAATTACAATCAAGATGAAAGGAAAAAAAAAATAAGTACCAAATTTTAACGGTAAAAAAGTAACGTAAAAAAATACGTTAATCATTTAAATTAGGAAACTAATTAAATATGTAATCTAACGGATCAAATTAATTGTTAGAAGTTTATCATATATAACTTTAAATTAATAACATAGTTCCACACATAAGTTAATTAATCATAAGTAAGTAAACACTTGAAACAATATTTCATTTGTTTAGTTTTCTTAATAAATATATGTCCTATTTACTAATAATAATTATCACCAAAATATTTTTAAAGAATATAGTATATGATAAGAAGTTTTATAATATTTTATTACTTTGTATTGTCTAACAAAAGGGAGTAGTAAGTTAGAGTAATTAAGAGATGAATAAAAAATTAATAAATTATCTATTTTTCCAAAAAAAAAAAAATAATAATAATAATAAATAATGATGATAATAAAGAAAGGAAAAAACCAAAATATAATGATAGCCTTAGCACCAAGAGGCCGTTTTTCACAGCTCTCAAACAAATAACGCTTACTTGAACGCGTAGTTTTAAGGGTTTTCCAAACCGTGGGCCCCTTCTTAACCCCCCTAATTTGTCTTACTCTTTCTGTTTGGGATGCCATATCATGTCATTTAATTGTTTGGATTTTTTTATTCCACCTAATTTATTAAGACTAGTTTTTTTTTACATGTGGTTAAAAATTGAATATATATATATATATATATAGGTGCTAGGGTTTTATGTAGGCAAATACATCAATGTATTGATGATATAGAAAGTTTTTAAGTTGATTGTAAGATAATATACGATGTAATATAGAGTAAAATTTTTGGTATTGAATAATTACTCGGTAAAAAGAATTAGTGCCATTAGTTTTGACAATTATTAAATTGCATCAATCAATCAACATAATTTTTTTTGAAATTGAATAAATAATTTTAATTTTTGAGATTTTTTTCCCGAGTTAAGTTTTTTCAAAAAAAAAAAAAAATACAAAAAAACTTAAATCAATGTCAATATGGAGAATCACATCTCAACAACGATAAAGTAGATAATATGCTTCATTTATTAATTTAAATAGTTTTAATAGGCAAACAGGAATGGGGTGATCAAATCGTACTTCATTCGTTTCAATTTATACTTTATGTTCTATTTATACACGTTTGCAAATGCGAATATTCAAATGTATATAATTTTTATTTTGCATTTTAAAAAACTATATAAAGTTGATATTCTAATAGAAAAAATCAAAACGAATCAAACAAAACTCATATGAATATGATTTTACCTGGCCTAGCCTATATATAAAGTATAAATAATGATCAAAGTGTGATTTATGAATGATGACAATGGTCAAAACGTAAAGAATAAATTGAAACAAGGGGAGTAATAAGAAAGTACAACAGAGCGCGCTTCTCACAGGAATACATCGCAACCTCTCACTTAGCTTATATTTTAGAATTGTGCATTGTCATATTGGCTCAAAGGCACCAAATTTATTTTGAAAATTTACAATCATTTTCAAAAAAATTAAGTTCTTTGGATACGAGAAATGTATCATTATTATCAAATTACATAATATCATAATTAATAAATTTTAATTGAGGTTGCTATTGCTACAATTTTAAGAATGTCAACGAGCCTAACCGCGCAAGTTTAATATTTTGTCGACGAGCCTAACTGAATTTAAGAAATAGCTGAGGTTTTGAAATCTTATATTCAAGCTTGGATGTTTAATATTTTGTCGTTGCTGGAGCTCAATCTTTATCTAGAAATTTAAATGATTTTTCATTATATTTATTCGAAACAATCTTTCATCAATAATGTATGTGCCTATTTTTTAAAATTATTAAATTTCGTGATTCATTAGTGAAAAAATAGTTGAAAATATTATTACTTGAAACGTAATGCATTCATATAAGATTTCTTCCTTTTTTTCATTTTTTTTACTATAGGTATTTAGTTCGAAAAATATAATCTGAAGGCATTTATTTTTGATACAATTGGTGCATGAATGAGTAGAATTATGAGTTGTATGTTCTACTATCTAAGCATAAAAAAATTTTCCCCATTGTTAGACATTATTCATGAGTGTATTTCATAGATATCTTTTAGGGTAGGTACATAATGCATTAAATTTTAATGGATGTTTTTAAGTTATACCCACAGTAATGATTTTTCCCAGATGTATTCAAAGGTTTTTAAATTTCTCAGTTGTACCTCATAATTAAATTTTTTTTACTCATCTAGTGTATCAAACTAAATTTTACCTAAAAATTATTTATGATTAGTTTTTTCCCGTTAGTTGGCCCTTTACAATTCTCAGATTATTTTTTATTATTTGAACCTATTTTTACTGAAATGAACTTTTTATAAATAAAAGCAATTTATTTTTACTGAAATAATTAACAATTTATTAAGGATTAATATTGATTTTTACGGAATTGAATTTAGTTTTGCTGAAGTGGTCTTATTTTTACTAAATTGAATTTATTTTTGTTAAAGTGAATTTATTTTTATCGAAAATTAGTAAAAATAAGATGGGAAAAATAAGACCGTAATGAAATTTATTGGTCATTCTTGTTTTTCTCTACATGTAGTCGATGAAAGATTTTATGATACGAAGTACACGCAACTCATATAAGTTTTTTTCACTTTACGGTTACAATAAATAAGCATGAGCTTGAAAAATTAAAAACCAGTTACAATCCCTCGATTTATTTATTTATTTTTCTTTTTTTTGAAATTATCATTTTTTATTTTATTATTACTCATATAATTCTTGTTTGATAAATTGTCTAATGGTTAACAGCTTAATTATAAAAGGATGAAAAAGAATAGCGTTACATACTTACATGTATATACAATGATTACGCTTTTTTTTAATTTTTTTTTTTTTTACTTTTTTTGAGGAGAAAATACAATGGGTTAAGCTTTATATAGCTTTTCTTTCAAATTTGTATTCAACATGGTGTTATATGTGACTAATGTTAGTTATACTCGAATACTTGTTGAAAGTGGTTTCTCTCTAATTTATCATGCATATTGTTATCTTTTAGTTACTCTCAGAAGCTTTCTGAAATACTTTATTAAAGAAACTTTTATTATTGTTGTACCTCCATAATTTCCTCCAAAAAATTATTCCTACTAATTTCCATTGGTTAATAAGCTTGAAAAGCGTTTTAGAAGTTAGAGAACCTTAATTAAATTTGAACCTTTATTGGCATCATGAAGGACTTGTTTATTACTATTGTCTTATTATTTTCTGTTTGAGAACTAAAATCAGAATATAAGAAAGCACAAAAAACGATTTGCACCCTTTTGTTGCCATTTTCCAAAATCATGCTAATTCTAATAATTTTGGCTTTTTTTATTTTTTTTTTTATTTTAACTTTTTATACCATGTATCATATAACTTTATGTAACAAAATATTAAAAACCACAATGTGGCCCAACGAGACCTTAAACTAAGAAATTCAAGCTAACAATAACAATAATATGAACAAATAATAGTACACAACAAGTAATATTAAGAACAAATTAACTAGCAAAATATAAGAAGAGTTGAACTGAACTGAACAGAACTGAATGGAGTTGAACTGAATTTAAGTTGAAGTAAACAGACCCTTAGGACTTAATTTTTTAGAATAGTTGGCTAAATTTATTTACAATCTTACTAAGGCCTTGTTCTACTCGTCATTTTTTCTTATTTTCAGCAAAAATAAGTTTGGTTCAGTAAAAATAAGTCTGGTTCGAACAACAAAGTTAGTTTCAATTCATTTTAGATTGTTAATGATTTCAGCAAAAATAAGTTTTGTTTAGTAAAAATAAGTTCAGATCATCAAAAATATATTCAAATTAGCAAAAATAAGTTAACAAGAACAAGACATAGTTCTTAAAATTATTAGTATAGATTGGTCATTCACTCAATTTTGTATTAGAGTATCAACTAAAGGCCTGTTTACTTCAGCTTAAAATCTGTTCTGTTCAGTTCAGTTCAGCTCTTCTCTTATTTTGCTATTCATTAATCCTTCACAAAAAACTTTCAGTTCAGCTCATCTTAGCTCAGTTCAGTTCGGCTCAGTTTAGTTCAGCTGTTTTCAGCTGAAGTAAACAGACCCTAATATATTTTTATCAAACACTCTTATACAATAGCCCAAGCAATTACCTATAATTGCAAAAAAAATTAAAAAAGGCCTTACTTGCTCAAATTTCGAAATCAAGGTTTTAGAGGGTGATTCAAAATATTTGTTCTCAAATCATCAAGATATGGTCTAATGGTCTATAATCTATGATCAACATTCAACATTTTAAGCTTATATATGTATGTCTATGTACATTATTAAGTATTAACGTATATGATTGATTATCCAGTTCAGTATGAATTATAACAAAATCCAATAATTAACCAATCAATAATTAATTAAGGATGATGTTATGGATTTACCAGCGGCAAATTGCTCGCGGTATATATAATATATATGTATAAATTAAAACTACTTAAAACGCAATGATCAACGTTTTATTGGTTCAGCACCATGTCATGAATCCAAGCCCTTTAACTTACAAATAGGGCAGTTATTCTTTATAACCAACCATTTCTTGATACAATCTGTATGGAACTCGTGACCGCAATTCAGCGCTCCAATATCTTCTCCAGTGTCATATTCTCCCTGCCATTGTATTAACGTTTCGAATTCAGTAAAGAACAATCAACAGGGACTTTATATAACTAACTAGCTAGCTAGCTAGTAAGAGCATGCATTATCTCGTTCTTTTCGAACTATTTATGAACTGTACTGCGAAAAGAGGAGAGTAAAAGCAAAAAAAAAACAACAACACTTAACTCTACATATGCAACATGTTTCTTCTCCTGGTAACGGAATTCTGTTAATAGGCACATAAGATTTTCGCTTTAGATGCACCAAAATGTTTTCCTCGGTTAAACCAGTTCTTACGGTCCCAATTCGTTCGCCTAATGATATCAACTCCTGGAAGCGTACACATATAAACCATGTAATACAAGATTAAACACCCGAGGATATGTATGTAGTAATATTAGTTTAATTAGAGAGGGAGAATACATGGGAAATTGGCAATTATTACCTCATATGTCAAACCATCTGAATTGTATCTCAAGTCTCTAAATCTATCTGTTTCCTGCCTCATAGATGTATCCTCATCACGAATTCCAAATCCATTGAAGCGAAAGGCGGCATTTTGGGGAATTGGAATTGGCTGTTATACAGGACAGTCGGATTATATATGTATATAAGACTCAGACAGAGATCAGAAAAAGTAATGAAATACATAGTAAGTTATTGTCGGATAGGTCGAAAAATGAAGGATAATTGCACTAAACTAATATATATTACCATAAAATCAGCTGCGAAAACAAGTATCATTGCCATCTATAGTACTAACTTATAAAACATTTGCACTGAGTATAGAATTAACCAGAGCAGGGATGCTCAACAGCAGTTTAATCACTTAAGCTGAATTCATGATCAAATCTTAATCTTTTTCGTAATTATTATATAAGCATCTTGTTATTAATTGTAATTATATCCGAATATTATCATAGTGACATAACATGAATAGACCTAGCTAACAGATGCAATGTAACTCAATAACTCAATAGACCAGAATAAAATTGTTAAGCAAGATATCAGTATAACACAATAACTCAATACATTCTCTTCATCAAAGACAAAAATCGACATTCATTTTTCCTAGTTCGACACTTAGAGTTGATGCATATCATTTAATTAGATGAATACAGTCTAATTATATTTTAACAATTATCATTCATTCATTCTTTAACTTCAAGTGCTGCTTAATTATAAAAAGAAAAGGTCATTTACCAAACAAAATTAGATATTTCTGTAAGTTGTTAATGAGGAGCAAACATCCCAATAAGTGACTCGAAACAAGATGGAATATGAAACAGCTGGACTCAGGATTTACACTTATTGAAATTTTCAACTTATACAAATTCATATCAAAATTAAACAAAAATACTACATGTACATATTTTGAAATAATTTATTTTAGCCAGATCATCCAGTTAATTAAACTCAAACTCATCTTTAAGATTATGTCTTTACATATTACATAATAATTTAACGCGCTAGAGATACACAATGACACTCTCTTTTAATGAGGAGAGTCAAACTAGTCCACAAGTCCAATGAGGTTCCATCCTAAAACCAATTGGTAATAGGAGGAGTAACTCTTAGGCCTATAAATTAGTTCAACATCTCCTCTTTCTCCGATATGGGACAACTCACTAGTGTAAATCACATAGGGTTCAACAAACTATCTACAAGACACATTTACGATGCACATTCGTACAGAGAGATCATCTGTTCTCCATTAGCATTTCACAAGAATGAAGTATACTTGCACTTTCCAAGCTCAACCTAACTTTCTATGCACAATATGATGGCTACAAAAGATTTTATCGACGATAATTGAAAGTAAATCGTGCCAACTAGTTTAGTAGAGTAGCTACAAATTAAATTTTTCATATAAATTTTATTCAATTCCAATTTCAGCAGCACAAGATGAAGTATACTTGAAAGAATATATATGATTTGATCACTACTAAAGTTTAAGATTCAAACCTGAGATGGCAGATTTCCGATAGGCTGGGGTAAATCAGAGTCCAATTGATGACGTTGCTAAACAAGAAAGAGCAAAAATTTGTAACTTAATATCGACCTTAGTACAAATAGCGGCGTAAGGAAACATTCAAGTAGAAACACTAACACTAGGTAGTAGTATATATATATATAAAAGTAATGTGTAACAATGAAAATTAAAAGTAGTGTATAATTAAAATTTGTAGTGAAAGCAAACAAAATTGCAAAATGAAACAATGTACATGTAGTGCTACATGTAGTGACTTAATTAGTGAGGTGGGTGATCATAATGAAACCGATACGGGTAACAATGTAACTTAACTGTGTGTGTGTCTGCATTTCCAGATAGTTGTACCAAAAATGCGATCTCAGGAAGCTTAAGCAACGCAGTAAAGAAAGAATAGACATGAAAAACAATTAGCTATATATAAACCTTTATGTTTATGTGTATAATTACTAGTTAGAGTGTGGAATTGAAATTCATATGAAGTAAAAAAAAATTGAAGGAGCTTTCCACTTGTATAGGTTGATGATAATAGAATGACTACCTCAATCAAGAAATACAATACTCAAATTAAGAAACAATGAGAGCTATATATCATCATAAGGATGGGATGGGAATGGAAGGACTAGTAACAAATAGCAATCTTAGTAAGCTGATTATAGTGTCATTGTTAATATTATTATTCAAGAGCATGGTCGGCCAAAGCCAAGGCTATTCATTTAGGAGCACAAAACTTCAAAAACATAGGTCAACGAGGCTACTCAATATGAAGCTTTATTTAAATTGGCCGCCGGTTCTTTTCTATTTTCTTACCTTTATCAATAAATATTTATAATTTGTATTAAAGTAATAGTTTATTAAGATTACGTATACATAATTATTCATCAACACGATTATAATGACATAAATAGTGTTTGTTACAGAATAGATCAAAATTTTTTAAACAAAAGTAAATCAATTTAACTAGAAAAACCGCATTAGATAAACTAACCTAACACAGCCAAATCAGGAATAGAAAATTTAATCGAAAGTAGTCACATGGGCTTAATATTGCTTTCTTAGCTCAAATGGGCCTGTGATGCCATTGTGAATCATAGGGATGGGGGATAATGGATCTTTCTTGGGTGTGGAAAGCCCATTGTCTTCCTAAAATTAAGTTCTTTTGCTGGCTAGTTGCCCATGATAAGCTGCCTTACTGCAAGACTTTGTTCAAGAGAAATATTACTGCTACTGACAGTTGTTATTACTGCTTACATAACACAGAGGACTCATATCACATCCTTAAATCCTGCCCTACTGCTAGAAATGTTTGGGAAATTGCTTGTCCAAATGTAAATGATGAGTTCTTTTCTACTCCCCTTATCTTTTGGCTTAAATATAACCTCAATTCTAGGAACTCAGTTGACAACCATCTACCATGGCATCTCCTCTTTCCTTGCATTCTCTGGTCACTTTGGACTCAAAAGAATGGCGCCATTTTCTCTAATCTGCACTCTAATCCTGATGCCTGCTTTGGTAAAGCCTAGGCTTTAGCTTGAGACTTCTTCACTTGTCAAAGCCAACCCCAATCTCCTACTTCCCCAAATCTTCCTTCTTGGTGCCCCCCTACCCTAAATGTGATCAAACTTAATGTGGATGCCTCTTTCAAAGCTAACAGGGCTAGTATAGCTGGAGTTTTCAGGGATGCAGGTGGAATATGGCTGAAGGGCTTCATGAAAGTTTGTATGGCTCACAATGCCCTTACTGCTGAACTTTTGAGCATCTGGGAAGGTCTCCAAATTATCAGTGTTTCCTATGCTTCACCAGTAGTTATTGCTACTGATTGTTTGAGAGCTGTTCAGCTGATCCATGACACTTCTCTCGCTAGAGATAGTTGTTTTAACATTGTTCTTGCTTGCAGGGAGCTGCTACAGGGCCTTCCCCATGTGAAGATTGTGTATGAGCAAAGGGAGTCTAATAGACTAGCTGATGGTTTACCGAAGTACTGCAGGAAGCTAAGTAGGGATGTTTGTATTACTGAGATTCTAGAACAACCTGTAACTGAGCTCGTGAACTTGTACCAGGAGGAAATACCTCCATTAACTGTTTTCTGTTCTCTTAGTTTGTTTCCTGCTTGGCATCGGCAAAAAAATGGGCCTGACTAGGATAAAGAAAGGCTTTTACTTCGAAACAAGACCACAAACCACCATCTCGCTATTTCCACCTCATTTAATGACACTAAATTATTTTCCATGCCCTTTGCATGACTCTAACTCTTTCCTCATCCAAGCCCCCTCCACCCCCTCGGGACGACGAACACATAGACTCCTATGTATTGTCCAAAATGTAAAAAAAAAAAAAAAGGATAGTGAGCACATTTAATAAATACTTCATATGCTTGTTAGATCCCACAACACCTCACTTCATCTTCTAAAATCATATGTATAAATAGCAATGACAATTTTTAATGTACTAGTATATAACATTTTTGATCCCAATAATACACCCATTGCCAAATATGCACCCTAACAACACGATAGGCCAAGTAACAAGTGCCAATTTGAGTCATAGCCTTTAGTTTTAGGCATTGGGCACGGCATTATATATGCCAATCACATTACACAGACTTCAAATCACCTAATTAACAAGAATATAGAGAGTGAGGGGTAGCTTAAGTGGTAAAAGCTTCCCTCCCGATTCCAGGAGATCCTGGGATCAATTCTCATCCCCGCCCTTGTGGCTCCCTAGCACCAAAAAAAAAAAAAAAACAAGAATATAAGATGGATCGTCCATAGAAGATCCAAATGGAAGCAAATCAGGAAGCCTAATATTGCTTTGTCAATTGATTTGGCTAGCCTAGGTGGAGAAAGGCCTATACTTCAAAGCAAGACCAAAAACCACCATCTTGCTCTATCCCCATTATTTAATGACTCTAAATCCTTTCAATATCCTTTGCATGACTCTAAACTTTTTCTACACTGAAACTAGTGTACTCCTTATACTTAATTGTCAAAAATTGGGAGTATATGGAATAGTAATCGAGTATTTAATAATTTTGATTTGCAGATTCTAATTAACCCCTACCCGTTCATCCTTAGAAATCACACGTATATCGATATATGAAATAATGATTACGTTGAATAGATATAATAATTCTAGATCCCAATACACGTATTGCCAAAAATACACTCCAACAACACATCAATAGGTTAAAAATCAAGCATGGATTTGAGATAATAGGCTAAACCACAAAAGCAACTTGTAAGTAAGCTTTTTATTGCATTCTATAAGCCAAGTTCTTCACTTTGGAATTTTGACATATATACACAATTATTTTGCTTGAACAACCAAAGGTGATCCAAAGTCTAACACAAGCTTCAGAGGGGTTTTCCTTGGATCCACTACCAAGGGTTAGCATTGTTTACAGCTTGTGCATATTAGCAAAGTTTCCAGTCCAATCTATTTTGAATAAATATTGCTTTTCTGTTAGAACATATGAATATATAGGCTCTGTTCTCTTCACGGGATTTGGCTGGAATGGAATGGATTGGATTGGAATGGAATGGAATGGATGGGATTAGAATGGATTAGGGATTCCAATTTCTCATGGTCCCCAAAATATTGAACGTGTAGCTGATTTAGATTTCACTAATCCGACACGAACAATGTTAATGCGAGACATTCGTGCAAATATTGCAGATGAAATATGGCAAGATGTGTGTGCTGGAAATATGAGGTTCCAAGATGATGATGATATAGAGGAGGAAGAAATATACGAGGATAATTGAAGCACTTCTTTATCTATTTGTAAGGATATTGTACGTATCTACAGTAAATTATTATGTAACAAAAATGTAGTAAAAAAAAAAAGCAAATTTGTTATGATCATTATTGTGTCGTCAAGATTTAAATTTTCAAGAGTTTAATTAAGAATTTAATTTTAATTAAGATTTAAATTTTCAAGAATATATTGTCGGGATTAGAATGGATTAGAATGGATTGTCGGGATTAAAATGGATTAGAATGGATTGCTGGGATTAGAATGGATTAGAATGGATTGGAATGGATGACCCGGGAATGGAATGGAATGGAATGGATCGGGATTGTAATCCCGTGAAGAGAACATGGAATGTGTATTTATTTGTATATTATTCTCTCATGTAAATTACTTGGTTAACCTTCGTTAACCCTAATCTCTCTTGTATATATATTGTAATTGTTGTTTAATGAAAGGAACGACAAATAATTCTTTCACTTTTCTTCCTAAAACAACTTTTGGTTTGAAGGATGATAAATAGATATAGTCACAAATGGTAATAGACCTTCATTTGGAACACCAAAAGCCACGATTTGTTATAGAGCACTCCTAGATTCATTAGCTTCGGCTATTTAACCAATTCATCATTTTAGAATTCCCTCGTTTGTTACATAAATATTATGGCACAGTGGGTTACAAAATGCCTTGAATATGCATACATCCTCCTTGTAACCCATCATCAACCCAATAACTAGCAAGTCGAGGTCCATGGATGAAGTGCTTTGAATTGGTTTGCGGGATTTCTATATAAGGATTTTTGGCCCTTACTCAGAAGAAGTAATAGTATATATATATACTACTTACTTTGAAACCTAGAATTTGTTCTATATTAAGAAAAAATGTTAAGATTTAAAAGAAATAAAAAATTTATTGTCCTTTGTGCCTATTATGCATATACTTGCTCTTTCTCTTGAATCTTTCTTAAATTCGTTGCACGGTACAGTTTGTTGTTTGCAATGAATGCGTAAGATCATTAATATGACAAATTAAAAGATAATTGTACCAAAGATTTAGCAATGGTATGGTATCAAAGGATATGGTACCAATGGATATTTTGTTTAGTGATAGGAAATATATGTAAGGTGTTCCATTACTAAGCCAAAGAGATAAATTTGTAAAAGGATATCTTTACATATCATTATTTATCAAAGGAAAGCTCTTGAGTTTCTCATAATTGTACATGCCATCTAAAGGCCGGCTTGTAGCAGGTTAGATCTCGGGATCATCTAGGAAATTCTTCTCATGATTGAATAGACAATCAAATCTGATCCACCGGCATATTCTTCCAATATCTGCTGCATAGTCCGTAGTTCCACACCAATTGTTGTCTTATTCTTTGTAACAGTACATGTTTGTTTTCTCTTGGATATTCAGGCGTATTTTTTTTATTTGGCTGGCCGCACAACAACATGACGGAACAAAACATGTAGTTGAATTGTGTGTCGATGTGTAGGTAACTTAAGCATACCACAATCCCACAACAGCATAATTTAGGACTTGCAGTAGTTGCTCAATTGCATCACCCTTTTCCTCTTTTCAGATATTTTAACGAGTTCTGCCTCCTATTTGGCAATGGCATGATCACCTTTCTTGGATCCACAACATAGCCCTAATTTGTAACCCAGTTATAGGTTATAACCCTTACTCTTTGTCCCAGTGGCTCTCATTTCCTTTATGTGGATTATTGCATCCTATAGTCATCGTCGTGTTGTTGTTTCTTGATTTGACTGTGGGTTACCATAATATCTTTTACCATCAATTCTTAATTCAAGCACAAATTTACATAACTTTGATCGTCGTCCAAATTTCTTCTGTTCTCGCAGTGGAGAATAAACATTGGACTTTATCTTTCTTGATTTAGCCGTTTAGCGGATAAATTTTCATAAAAGTCCTTAAATATTTTGTTTGTTTCTAATGAGCTCTATCATTAAAAACTCTAAAATTATTGATCAATGCAGATCACATTAAACAAAAAAAGTTCTCTTAATCTTAATCCTATAGCGATGGCCTGGTAACTGTCCCACCTTTATTATTGTGTTAACACCACCTTTTCAGCAATGGCAATAATAATAAGAACAAATTTATTATTATACTTTTGTAAGCAAAGTCTCTTCGACAAAAAAGAAGAAGTAAAGTGTCACGATGATACATAATTGTTCTAACTCACTCCCAATTTTAGGGTTGGAGTTACATTACCATTGACAAAAGATTTTTTTCACAAACTTACATACACGTTTGTTCTCATTACTATACACACTTTGTTACCGCCTGTTATATTTGCCATGGGTGATATATAATTTATTACACAGGTGCAACCCTATTCGACTCGGCGAACAACAAGTACAAAATGCTCCGCATTGGCCATTTCCACTATGATTTCGCGCTATCAAGACGTAATGTATGAACCAAAGTGAAGCATGCGGTTGTGATTTGTGAATGGTTCATGCACGGTAGCTTTGATGAATCAAAAATTACCTTAATGGGTGGTTATTTGGAAAGAAAAACTTAGTAGCTCAAGTTGCTTATAAGGACTGGCATTAAAGAAGGATCAATGAAAATATCGATTACCTTACTATAACATTGGGAAGTAACGTTTATAGCTTATAAGCATTACATTTGACAATTTATAAATATCAACTTCACTCGAGTTGAAATTTCCTTACAACTTGTTTGGTTCAATATCAGTAAAGAGAAGGGAAGTAAAGAGAAAAGAAGGAAAACGAAATAGGCAATGAACAAGTAGGTATGAAACTGTGAGGATGATTTTGTACTGCACATAGGTAGAGCTGTGCAAAATCTAGTCCAGACCACAACCGGACCTAGACCGATCATGAATTTGGACCGGACAGGACCTGATATTCTGGTTCGTCTTTGGTCCATCTAGATTATTGAATTTGGGTTTTCGTTGCGGACCAGATGCACTAGAATATATATTATTTAAAGGAATTTTGCAAGAAACAAGTCCAACATGTCCAAGAACAGGTCCGAGAATAGGTCCAACAGGGCTTTAGTTGCATTTCTACAAAAAATAGCTATTAATTTATTGAAAATTCAGGTCCGGTCTAGTCCAAGACCTGATTTTTTCAGGCCTGATCTCCGGTCCGTAAAAATCAAGGATTTCGGTTTTTCCGATCCTGGACCTGTGCACACCCCTACACGTAGGGAAGATGAAAAAATTGACAATTTTCCCTTTCTTCTCATATTCCCCTAATTTTGGGGTGACAGTTGCATGGACTTGTTTTATACTAATAATAGTGTGCGCCGAAGTACCAAAATCTCTCCTAGTGAAAATTCCTCTAGTTATAAGCACCAAACTTTTTATCACCCTCAACCATTCATTATCTTAATTCTACTATTTTAATGATTTTCTCCTCCTCTTTGAATTCGATTATTTTAGGTTTTGTAATTAATGATTAAATCGCTCAACCTCCAATCGAACCGAGCCAATAGGTCTTTTTTTTTTTTTAAAATCTAGATATTGGGAGGGTAGAGATGCAAAGATGAAAATGGGGATGAAAATAGGGATGATAATAAGAAAGGATATCGATTTGAAGATGTAAGAACCCTAATTGATAAATCAAGTTGGGAAAATGGGTTTACACAGTATTATGCCCAAAATCCCAACTATAAAATATTGAAGCAACTTGCAATTGCATGTCTTTGTAATTTCTCAAAGATTGGGCTTTAGGTATGTTTGATTAATTCAATTATATTGATTTCATATGTTCATTTATTTTTATTTTTTTGTTGCAATAATAAGGAGATTTGCAATAATACGTTCTTGGAACAAAAAGAAAAACTATTACTACAGGGTTAAGGGAATTTCAATGACATAGTCGCACTTTAAAAAATATAATCATAATTTAATTTATATAATCACATTATAAATGTATAGTCATGTTTCACCATATATAATTACTTTTTGAATGATAAAATTAATTTTCAAATAATGTACGAATCATCTTTTGGATGATATAATCACATTTTGGATATATGCTTACCTTGTGAATGATATAATTATCTTTCAAACGGTATAATAATATTTTGAACGATATAATCTTTTGAGTGATATAATCAGCTTTTTATGACATAATCACTTTGTTTAATATAAGTATCTTTCTAATGAAACTCATAATATTTTTTCATAATGTAAAGTTATCTTTGAAGTAATATAGTCACATTTTGGATATATAATCACTTTTTAAATGAAACAATTATCTTTTGGATGATATAATTATTTTTGAAGAATTATTGTGCATTAGATGGATATTAGTATTTTTATTATTTTTATTGCTAAGTAGTTAATTTGTCATTCCTTTATTTTGCTATTAAATTCATTATTATATATGTTTTGTACCAAACATTGAAAAGTTTTTTTTTTTTTT
>PYUH01000145.1:3770662-3813479 GCA_016808085.1 Suaeda aralocaspica
GAATCATCTTTTGGATGATATAATCACATTTTGGATATATGCTTACCTTGTGAATGATATAATTATCTTTCAAACGGTATAATAATATTTTGAACGATATAATCTTTTGAGTGATATAATCAGCTTTTTATGACATAATCACTTTGTTTAATATAAGTATCTTTCTAATGAAACTCATAATATTTTTTCATAATGTAAAGTTATCTTTGAAGTAATATAGTCACATTTTGGATATATAATCACTTTTTAAATGAAACAATTATCTTTTGGATGATATAATTATTTTTGAAGAATTATTGTGCATTAGATGGATATTAGTATTTTTATTATTTTTATTGCTAAGTAGTTAATTTGTCATTCCTTTATTTTGCTATTAAATTCATTATTATATATGTTTTGTACCAAACATTGAAAAGTTTTTTTTTTTTTTCTTCCACATACTTCCTTTCTTTTCCTTCCTACTAAAAATAAGCTGTAAGAATCAAAGTTTTCTTTTGATTTGCCTAACCAAACTAAAACATTTGGATAAAAAGTTAACATAAATTAAACAAGGTAGGATCTAATTGGGAAAAAATGAACTAAAATTAAAAGCAACTGAAATTAACATATATAAGTATTCTCATATATATATATATTTATATCTTAATGCAATAACAAACTAACAATGAAACAATAAACATAGCATCAGGTGGTATCAAATTAATGCACATGGCTTAATAAACAAAAATTATTCTTCCTTCCTAATTAAAGTATATGATGCTCATGTAAAAATTCAAAGATCGAAAGAGGAATGAAAGTAGGATTATAACTAGTTTTTCTTTTGTTACGAAAGAGTGATGAAAATGCATAATTGAGAAATATAAGGAGTCCAAATTAATCAGGGAAAAGGCTTTTTATTTTTTTACTAGGGAGCTAGCTACAAGAGCAGAGATGATAAGAATCATGATCTCTTAGAATCGGGAGGAAAGCTATAACCACTTAAGCTAACTACCCCTCACTCTCAGAAGACATTTTGTATGAGGGAAGAGGGAAAGTTAAGATATGGTATGCATGAATAATAAGATAAATGACTTGGAGTAAATCTTAAAAAAAACAATTAATTTGCTGTTTCACGAACCTCATACATTATTGAGTGATCATCAATGTTTCCAGCCGCTGTAGCCTGTGATGTATGCGGCTCTCCAGACCTTCCAGTAAAATTGCCAAAATTACGGTTCAATAATGCACCAGTACTCGAAGGTGGATAACCATAAAGTCGACTATTGCACTGATAGCAGGCAGGGAAATCTCCGTTTATAGGAAGCAAATGACATATACACCTCCCTGGTAAATAAAAACTTGGTTGTGGGAGTGGTGGAAGAGGCCATAGAGCAAAGGGCACATGTTGGAGACGTGAATAATACTCCTCTGAAAAAAAAGGAGTACCAGCAAGAGCACCATACCTTACGACACCCAAGTTGTGACGATGTTGAGCCTGATACGGAAAACCTTGTACGTCAGGCAAATGTCTTGTCATCAAGCTAGCTCTGATATCGGGACTTAGAGGAAAAAATGGTAGTTCCACCGGAGCAGTAGTAGTAGTAGGAACATATAATCCTACATTGGACATATGTTGTGTCCCAAGTGTACCATTGACGCCCATGGGCAATAATGGTTGGCTTGTCCCAAATCTATAATGCGTAGGAAAATCACCAGGTGCAAGTGGATGTAATGGCTGGATACTCATATCGATTCCAGGGTTGAAATTACTCGGAAGCATTTCAGGATATAATTGAGGAGAACTAGTCTGAAGACCAATAAATCCACTTCTCGAGATAGGGGGTAGTGGTTGATAAAACTCGAGATTATGCCTACTTTGAGCTGGTGAAATGGGTGTTGGATGGAGAGGGGAAGTAGAATTCGGACAAACGAAAGGATTATTTGCCAGAAAATCATGTTCTATTTGCGCCATATTTTCGCAAGGTGCTGCTTCTGGACGAAGGGCGCTGCTAGAACTTCCTGCTTCAAATACCCTTCTTGAACTACCACCTGCTGCCCAATTGTTTTGTGCTTGCCCTGTAGTGTTCGAAGCTCCTGCTTCTGGGCGAACACGGCTAGAATTTCCCACTTCAAATACACTTGAACTACTACCCACTTGTACTCCCTTCATCTTATCCGAGCTAGAAAGTCGTGAGCCCACAGTACGACCCTGCTGCCTTGATGTGCTAAGAACTCCTACAGAAGGACCAGCACTGCTAGGGAGGGATCCCCCCAATGACAGAGTTAACGTTGTTGCAACATTATTGTCGCCATCTGCGAGACCCCGATGAAAAGCATCATCCTCAGTTGCATTAGGGGCTCCATTATTGCTGCTCCCAACGAAGCTCGTGACAACTTGATGATCATGGTGTTGTTCCTCTGGTAATGGAGTCAGCGATCCATCATCATTCCTTGCACTGTGATCATTGCTTAGGCTTAAGCTTAAGTTTGTGTTTATATCGTCTGCACAAAAAAGTAATTAACACAATCACCATTATATACTGACTGATCGAAAAGTAAAAACCAGGTTAACGAAATTATGGCAGATGAAGGTAGAGGCTAGGGCAGCAAGCTCACCATTATTGTTGGAAGAAAGCAATTTGAACAAGGAATCTGCGCTCCCGTCAAGACCTCTCCGAATAGGCATTGTGTACTGTGATCCAACTTAAGATGTAGCACCTGTATGTATAAAATGGAAAGATTAATATATTAATTCCCTTGCTTAATTGCTTGGAACTTAAATCAAAGGGCTTATGATTATTACAGTCTAATTAAACTGACCTCTCATTTTGATGGTCATATAGATTATTGATTTTTTTTTTTTTTTTCCTCTAGTAAACAAAATGTTTACACTTAACAAATAATTGAATACTATGTAGCACTATAATTAACAAGCTTCAGTTAGTTAATGACCTTTAGTAACTTAATTACCCCTAACATTCATTTACCCCTAACGTTCAATTAGTTACTATGCTATGACCTTTAGTTAAGCAAATATTATATATATGCTCGTAAATTATTTGTTATATTAGTCTAGTGCTCATATATATTGCAAGGAAAAATGAAAGAGTAAAATTGTAACATTTTTAACAAAAAGGTCATAATTTAGTAACTTAATGAATCTTAAGGGCACCATGTGAAAATTTTAATTTGGGAGGATACGACGTAAAAAACTCAATACCCCATGGAGCACCATGTAGAATAACCCTTTTTTTAAACTTACACTAAAGTGACTAAACCTTTAATACATAGTAGTTAACCAAGGATATGAAAATATTGAACACTTATTTTTTTCCAATCTCTTTTTTTTTCGGCAGTAACGGTTAATTGACTCAATTCATATATATTTCAATAATTAAATGTATAGTGAGATCTAACTCAACAAATTTTATTGTTTTTTATTCCTCTATTCATGGTGAGTTGTTAAAAAAATAAATCGGTATACAACAAGGGTCGTTGTGCACACAAGATTAACGACCCAATCCCCTAAGACTCTGTTCTTTTTGGTTTATTATGGTTTAACTTAAATAATAAATTGAACTGAAAGATATTAAATTGTACTAAACCTAACTAAAATACTTTAATTATATGTTTATGTTTGAATTTTTACTTAATTTTTATATTTTATTTTAATTTATTAATTATTATTTTAATTTTTACAATTTTTATTTTTCAATTAACAAGAATAAAAAAAATAATAAAAAAAATAAAATTAAATAAATTTAAAACTTAAAAAAACTTTAATATAGAGCTTAACTATAAATTAAAGCAAAAATATATTCTAAATATAATGAAATCAAATATAAAATGAGTGATAACAATTGAAATAAATACACTTAACTGAACTGAACCGAAATGAACTGAAATGAAGTGAATTGAATTGCAACGTACTGAAATAATAATAAACTGAAAATAATTATGCTCAAAAGAAAAGAGTCATAAGGGCAATAGATCAAATACATTTAAAACAAATCAAATAAATAAAAACGACAATTGTGTGATTTTATTCTTATTTATTTATTTATTATTTTTTCTTCGATTTTAAATGATTCAAGTTTTCAACCAGTGACGGGTGGATTATCTATCTAACTCAACAAATTATATTAATTTT
Organism: Suaeda aralocaspica; assembly: GCA_016808085.1. NCBI lineage: Eukaryota > Viridiplantae > Streptophyta > Magnoliopsida > Caryophyllales > Amaranthaceae > Suaeda > Suaeda aralocaspica. Next base: position 3,774,792 of record PYUH01000145.1, read on the forward strand.
TATTCCTCTATCTCTAGTGGATCACATACGTAGTGGGTTAATAAAAATTTCCGGCTAGCATTCTAGCACACAAGTTTAACAACTCAAATTAAACCTCCAAAAACATAGCAATAATAGAGGAAACAACATTAATAATGGTTTAGAAAAATGGCAGTGGTGCAATTTTTATAAATTTAATTTTTATATTTTTTCTCAATTTCCAAATGATTCAATAAATTAATCCGATCATATAATCAATGTATAGCAAATAACACAATACACATAAAGCAGATGGAAAAAAGAAGTAATAAGTTTCCGGTAAGATCGTCTTATGGTAAAGCCATCAACTATTTGTGGATTTTTTTAACTATTAGGTTTATTAATTTAATCAATATATTTATTGTCTAACAATTATCAAATAAGACCGTCTTATATAAGTTTTCGTAAAAAAGTATATTCTAAAAAAGGGTTTTTTTACTAATTTTTGATAAAGTAAAATAAAAATTTGCATGCAGGGCCAAACAACGGCTAGATATTGATCACAAACCAACTCCAAATTCACATACAAAATAAAAAAATAAAAAATAAAAAAATAAAAAGAGAAAATTATAATTTCGGTGTCGTAAAATTTGATAGCGAATAAATCTCAATGTAGTAGTCAATTTTTTTTTTACACCCAATACATAATTAAAATTGAAACAAGTTTTTGGTGTTATTATTATTATTATTATTAACATCTTACAAAGCAGATAGATGAATCACCAAAATAAAAAATCAATAGAAACACATTTTTGAGAAAAACAAACGAATTCATATATGAGAATAAATGAGTGGAAAAAAAAAAGTCATTGAAATACCAAAATTTGAGAAATGAGAATAATTCTACATAAAAGAAACGAAAGAAGATGATCAAATTAATACATATGTATACCTGAAACAAATTGAAATTGAAGGAAAAGAGAAATTAATTTTATTAGAGAGAAAGGAAATGGTTGAAGTTTGAAGAGTTTGTTTTACAGAGTTGTGAAATATGGAAGCGTTTCTAAGAGGGTTGTAGGAGAAAAAGTGCAAGTAAATTGTGCATAGAAAGTTAGAAACCACTATATGGTTTAAAAGGGTGGGTGAAGGGAGGGAAATCTTGAAGTGTGAAAACGAGTTTAAGTAATATTTTTTGAAATTGCATTTTTCTCACTTTCTCATTTTACGTTATTACCTCTTTCTTTGGCTTTTCCCTTTCTCTAAATAAGATTGGCATTTGTGTGCTTTCCTTTTTCTCTAAATACAAATGTTGTTTCTGTTGTAATGGTGTGATTGCCCGTAAAAAACTGTTTTAAAATTGAAAAAATAACACTTTCAATGTATAAAAAGTATGAAAAAAATAACGTTACAATTCATATTAGTATGAAAAAGAAAAGCGTTTCAATACTTTCAAATTGAAAAACAATAATATGAAAAGTAACAAGTTTTTGGTAAGACGGTCTTACCGGTAAAACCTCAACTATTTGTAGAATTTCTTTAACTATTGTGTTTATAATTTAATTAATATTTTTTTTAATAAATATTTCGTGGTCTTCCCAAATAAGATCGTCTTATATAAGTTTTTGTATATGAAAAGTTAGATTAGTGGGAAAATATATTTTCAATTTAAGTTTTCAAATGTTTTCTATAGCTGTTACTCTTTTAATGATTTTTTTATAGCTAATTTATGGTCTGACAATTAGACTAGAATATTATTGGAATAGAAATGCTCCTTGTTAATTAAGGTAATATACTATTATTCAATGCGATTTTCAAATTAAATAAAAAATTGCGATTGTATTTTGTTAAAGATGGAAATAGTTTTATTTCTTTCTAAATTAAATGAATCTCTTTTGAATGGAATCAGAAGTGATTTGAATAAATTTCACACTCCCTCCATTTGTTATTTGTTGCTACTATTATTTATCTATTTTTCTCACTATAAAATCAAATGATGTTATTGTATAACAAATAAAGGTCGTTACAATTCACACTAATTGTCTTATTTCAACTTCATGTCACTAGTTGGGCCTAAAAACTTTCAGTGATTTTCAAAATAATAGTAGTATACTATTATTCAATGAGATTTTCAAATTAAATAATTGAGATTTTTTTTGTAAATTAAGATGGAAATAGTTTCATTTATTTCTAAATTAAATTAACCTGTTTTGAATGGAATCAGAAGTGATTTGAATAACTTTCACACTCCCCCCATTTGTTATTTGTTGCTACCACTCCATTATTTATCTCTTTTTCTCTTTATTAGCAATTTAAAATCAAATAGTGTTATTGTATAACAAATAAAGTCGTTACAATCCACGCTAATTGTCTTATTTCAACATCATCTCACTAGTTGGGCCCAAAAACTTTCAGTTTCAAGTTCGCTCTCCCTCACACGTGTTATTTCTCAAAAGAAACGTATAAAAAAATACACAAAACTCTTTTTTCCTTAATATTTGTGTCTATACGACGTGTAAGATCGTTAAAGCAAAAATACATATTTACGTGTATAAGTGGTTTTGGCCAATCAAATAGCCACACTTGGCAATTTAGCACCACTCATTTTGTGACATTTAAGTAATTTGTGTATCTCTTAAATGGCTAACAAGCTTCTTAGGCGTAGCCTTATTGCCTATTGGGCCATAAACAATGTTCATCTAATAGACCGAAAGTCTAAACTTAGGTTAGTGCATGAATATCCAGGCAAAGGAGCTGGGAGAGCTAAATGATGGATACTAGTCCGTAGTCCCCCTCCCGGTCATTGGTCCCTGAAACAGTAGAGAACATTGTTTAGAAAGATTAGTATTAAGAGTACCCTAAATATACTAATGTGAATATCAAATAGTGCTTGGAAACATCGTTTAGAAGTATAAATATAAGGGTCGTACCCTAAATATACTAATGTGAATTGCAAATAGTGCTTGGAAAACAACATATATACTCCAAGTGAATACTTCATACACTTTTTGAAGAGGACATTAAGTTAAGTTTTTCGGTTAAGTTTTTCGGTATTTACTAATGGAACAAACCTAAATTTCCCATAAATAAACTTTTAATCAACAATAGACAAATCACATAGAGGTTTATATATGGGGTCTATATTTTACACATTATTTTCGTATTACTTTTATTTTATAATTCTACACAAACCTTTTGTTTTATTTTGTTTTTATTTATTTTAACATTGATCCCTACCCAAAGTGCCTGCTATATAAACACAAACCTCTCCTTTTTTTAACTTCAAACTCCATGAGTAACAATAATAGGTTTGTTTATAAACCTCAAAATTGAGAACAAACCTCATGACCAACCCCTTATTGCTGATGTTTTAATGACATTAACATAGAATATAACTGCAAAACTAGTTATATCTGGTATACAAGCTGACTAGAAAAGAGGTCAAGCAAGACAAAAACAAGACGACGCCTGCAAAAGCCCCTTAAAAGCCGAAAATGAAGGCTATAATTCACAGTTTTTGGAGATTTTATAATAAAATTGCCGAGATTTTATAATGTACCCCTATGGTCAAATGACGGCCCCCAATAAGATTTTTTGGGATTTGAAAGGTCATAAAATAAATCTCGAGAGTGCAAAAGGGCTAGTGTACTCTTTTTTTAGAAAATTGTCTAAAGAGGGAGGATAACAAATCCTTAGAGTATGAAGTCGAATATGGGACATCCTGAGGGTCACCAACAACATAAGGGAGAATTACAGAGAGAAAACAAGACGAAACCCGGGTTAACCCTTGGTAACGAGAAATGTTGACTATTCACAATTTTTCGGAGGTTCAGAGGTACGAAGCTGGGACAAAAGGTTGCCAAAAAAATATTTCTTAGTATAGCTAGAGTCAAAAGATGGCCCTCAGAGAGCTTGTTGGCATTCAAAAGATCATAAAAAGGCCTCAAAGACAAGCGTGCCCTTTTTCCGTGAATCCATCACTATAGAGAAAACATAAAAAGTCTTAAGAGGCCAAAAATGATCATGAGTCACCCCCAATGTTATCAAAAGCAAGTAAGTGAAATTTGGGGAGAATTCAAGATAGAGAACATAAAAGCCCTCCAATAGTCAAAAACAAAGGCTATAAGTCACACTTTTTAGGGTTCCGATTTGTCTTAAAAAATTTTACATGTTGATCAACAAATCAAGGGAAGGCTCCTAGATAGTTGAAATAGTCCAGAAAGTTAATAATTAATATGGTATCAGGACTTGGGAGAGCAAGAAATACCTTTTTTGAGGTTTTTGGATGAATCCAAAAAGAGGGGGAAAAGGTGACTTGAGCATGTAAGTAGGGTCATGGGGGGAATAATTATGAATCGAGTAATCAAATTAAGGTAAGTAGGGTCATGGGGGGAATAATTATGAATCGAGTAATCAAATTAAGGTCTTCGCTTGTACGTAAGTCACTAAAGTTTCAAAAGACTTTACTTAATATTACATGAAGTTTCTTGCTATAGGAAACATTAATTTAAATATGAGATTTTCACAAATCAAGTTAATACAAAATTGGAAAAAAAAAAAGGAAATAAGAAGATTTTGATTAATTAACTAATTTGATTTACTTTTTTTAATACGAATTGGAGTGCTAGCATTTATATAGTTGAACTAAATATAGTTTTAGTAAATATAGAGATATCTCAGTTGGTAAGAGCTTCTCTCTTGAATCCAAAGAAATCCTAACATTAATTCTCACCTTGCCCTTGTGGCTCCTTAACATAAAAAAAAAGTTTTAGTAAACCAGTCCCGACCAAAGTAAAAGAAAATCATACCTAAATATAAATCCTACTGGTATTGTTTGGGTCCTATGGCGGTTTGTGATTAATTATGACATTTAGTACGTCAAACAAACCTACAGTCCAATAACCATATAAAACTACTGAATTGCTCCTAGTAATGAGCTGATTATGTGAGAGTGAGGGGTAGCTCAAGTGGTAAAAGCTTCTCTTCCGGTTCCAGGAGATCCTGGGATCGATTCTCATCCCCGCCCTTGTGGCTCCCTAGCACCAAAAAAAATGAGCTGATTATGTCACTTTTCAAAGGTTCCGTGGTTTATCACTTTATCGTACACACTGAATATCTTCCTCTTATCTACGTTACTACCACCCAACAACCCTATATAATAAGGCTTTGTTATCTTCATGGGATTTGACTGGAATAGAATGGAATGGAATGGATGGGGTTAGAATGGATTAGAATGGATTGTCGGGATTAGAATGGATTAGAATAGATTCTCGGGATTAGAATGGATTGCCGGGATTATTATTATCATTAGTTATTAATATTTTGTAACAATGGTAATTATTTTTTAACATTGAGATTATTATTATTATTATTGTTATTATTATTATTATTATTATTTCCAAATAAAAAAAAAATCCTGTTGATTTCAGCTTAATTTCAGTTTGATGCCACAAATGGAAGAAACGTATCAATTGGCTATAATTGTGGCAGCATGCAATTTACATAATTTCATTCAATTAGACAAGTTAGGGATTCCAATTTCTCATGGTCCCCAAAATATTGAACGTGTAGCTGATTTATATTTCACTAATCCGACACGAACAATGTTAATGCGAGACATTCGTACAAATATTGCAGATGAAATATGGCAAGATGTGTGTGCTGGAAATATGAGGTTCAAAGAAGATGATGATATAGAGGAGGAAGAAATATACGAGGATAATTGAAGCACTTCTTTATCTATTTGTAAGGATATTGTACGTATATACAGTAAATTATTATGTAACAAAAATGTAGTAAAAAAAAAAACAAATTTGTTATGATCATTATTGTGTCGTCAAGATTTAAAATTTCAAGATTTTAATTAAGAATTTAATTTTAATTAAGATTTAAAATTTCAAGAATATATTGTCGGGATTAGAATGGATTAGAATGGATTGTCGGGATTAGAATGGATTGCCGGGATTAGAATGGATTAGAATGGATTGGAATGAATGACCCGGGAATGGAATGGAATGGAATGGATCGGGATTGTAATCCCGTGAAGAGAACAGAGCCTAAGGATATAATCCAACCTGTTGAGATAACTTTTTCCACATTTAATTACACAATTTCTGTCTATAAAGCAAACGTTCTCTCTGACAAAAAATGAACTGAGTGTTGGATGGGGCTATTATTAAAAACCCACGGGTCAGTTTACGTGATTTCTCATGTAGGATCATCCCTCGGAATAAAGGACATGCCCTTGTTATGCAGGACACCACTCTCGGAGTACCAGACAAGTCGAACTTCCCACTTATGTTATTTGTAGTTTCTCCTCCAAAACACAGGTGCTATTCTTGTTGAATTCGAATATTAATATGTTCACGCTATCAAGATCAAATGGTACAAGTGAGTTGCCCCCCAAAAAAGAAAATGCTACATGTGTCTATATTATTTCCAAGGTAAATCATGTACCTACATAATTTAACTTGATATAAAATGAAAATAATTGACAAACAACCAATCACTTTTGATCTAAAATTTCATGCCAATTTAATCGTCAAATGAAGAGGGTAGTAGCCTAGTAGGGACTACGAAGCTAAATTAGAAGGAAGAAAATTAAATCATTCATGTGCACCAACTTTTGTTAAATGGAATTTGTATAGTAATCAAGTACTCCAATCTTAATGTGTTTTCAAAACTAAGCTTACAATAGCGTGTGCACTTCATTCCAAATATGTTACTACAAGTACTAGTATATAACTATATATTTTGTACTTAAAGAAAGTTGGAATCATTTCCAAGTACCTTTGTGCCTAAACAATGAAACTTTGTTACTTTTATGTTAGTGGAACTAGGATCAAGCTAAGGTCAAAATCAATTTGGCCGACAGGGAGTTGGTGATTGGTTGGTAGAATGAGAAGATGGATGAGGGCCATGAGGCTTCCATGGACCATAGAAGGGAGTTGGTGGCCACCTTCTAATTGTATTCCCTTTTAACGTTTAGGTCCTTGGAGTCTAGGAGTGTCGCTCTGTTCTTTTGAACTTAAGTTTTTGGTATTTCAGTTCTTATTTAATTCAGTTTAGTTCAGTTCAATTCATCTAATTATAATTACTACTTTATTTCAATCCACTTCAGTGCAGTTCAGCTCAATTTAGTTCAGCTCCTTTCAACTTAGTTCGGTTCAACTCCTTTCGTTTCTGTTTAATTCAATTTAATTCAGCTCATCTCATTTACGTCTCAATCCAAAAGAACAAGGCCTATATATATGCTCCCTTTTATTTCTACTAGGTATTTATTTTGTTTAATTAGAATTAAGTTTATAATCAACGTTAAGTAGTTAGGTACATTACCGGTGGTGGTGAAGTATGCAAAGTGGAGTAATAGAATTCTTTAAATCTTATGAATCATGATCAAAGTTGCAATTTTTGAAATAGTGTTTTACTATGCTAGTGAAGATGATTGGAGTGATCTCATATTCATACTCGTATAACATTAAGATTGGTGGACCCTTTAGTGAAAGACCCTTTAGTGAAAAAAACATACAAATCTTATTCCTTAGTATTGTTGTTTTAGGTACTTAGTTATAAATATTGATGATGCCTTACACGTATATGAAAAAGAACAAAAGCAATTGTATCCTTCCAATTGTATGATTTTGGTGTATTTCATGAAATTGAACCGACTAAATTTTATAAAATATTATTGTTATACTAATATAAAAGTTTACAAAGGCAAAAGCTACAATAGAGCATTAGCAATTGTTACATTGCCAAACACTAGTCAAGCCTTATTAAAACATTAATTACCAACAGCTCCATAAATACTATCACATGCAATATTTATTATTTGAGTAACTAAAGAAACCTACTTAAAAAGATTTTGTATTATACTCTGTATTTTATTTTAAGATAAAACAATTACAAGTAAACGGTAAGATAAATCAAACTACATATAAAATTCTTGATCAGCAACATGGTACCTCTTCCCATAATTCCATCCAAAAATGAATTTATAAAACAAAAGTCAAAAATTGAGATCCAAATTAGAAATTAATACTCCCTCCGTTCCTAAATGTTTGATACGTTTGAAATCTGACACTATTCATAGAATGTGAGAATCTTTTAAATTTTTTTCAATATATAAAACATAGTATAATCATATGGGGTTTTGTTTGATTCGTCTCAATGAGTACGTTATTAATATCCAATTATTATAATTTTTACATATACACAACAAAAGATATTTAAGGTCAAATAAATGTATTGACATATATGCAAGTCAAAGCGTATCAAACAAATAGGAACAGAGGGAGTACATTATATTTGTTAAAAAAAAAATTAAATGACAAATACAAAAAATATACAAGTTGAGTAGTTGTACACAAGTATTCTTACTCATTTTCCATGTGACCATGTGTCGGAGACTTCAACCGAAACCTCCATACAAAATTACCATACCACCCCCCAATTACTTCCGGTATATATTACGTGATGACGTTTATCCCACCATCACCTCCATTTGGGTCCCACCTTCACTACTTTTCACCAACCACAAACCGGTATTTACCGGTCCACTTTTCCACCTCCCACTAACAAATACTACTCCCGTTTTTTTTTTTTTTTTTTTTTTTTTTTAAATCNTTTTTTTTATAAATCCAAAATCGGTCAAAACCCGGTTCACTTGCCCCATATATATTTAACCTCATTTATGACCACAATATCAGAATTCAAAGTTGGAGACACAAAAACCCAAAAACAATAGGAGAGAGAAGTAAAACAGAGATTAAAAAACTGATTAACAATGGCGGATGTTGCAGTAGAGAAGCAAAGTAGTACTGAAAATAAGCAAGAAGAAACTCAATCTAAAGAAATCAAGCATTCTGAAGTCGGACATAAAAGTCTCCTTCAAAGTGATGCTCTTTATCAGGTATATAATTATATTTTATACTATTCTAAATCTTATAATTTGATCAAAAATGATTTATTTTCATATTATTATGTAGTATATTCTTGAGACTAGTGTGTACCCAAGAGAGCCTGAACCCATGAAAGAACTCAGAGATATCACTGCTAAACATCCATGGTACATTTTTATTTATTTTTGATTTATATGATTAAAATTAAAAAAAAAAAAAAAAAAAGTCGATGAATTAATGGGTTTTGTTTTAAAAAATGAAGGAATTTGATGACAACTTCAGCCGATGAAGGGCAGTTTTTGAGTATGCTATTAAAGATGATTAATGCAAAGAACACAATGGAAATTGGTGTTTATATTGGTTACTCTCTTCTTGCTACTGCTCTTGCTCTTCCTGAAGATGGAAAGGCAATTACTCTTTTTTTTTTAAATCATTATGAGACGATTAATTTGTTAATTTTGGTTTGATTTATCAATTAAATGTTTATATGNCTTGCTCTTCCTGAAGATGGAAAGGTAATTACTCTTTTTTTTTTTTTTTTGAAATGATTATGAGACGATTAATTTGTTAATTTTGGTTTGATTTATCAATTAAATGTTTTAATTTGTAATTATGTGTGGTTTTAGTAAAGTTACTAGGATAGTGGATTTGTGATTGTATAGGATGCTAAAATTAGTAAGGTTTGATTGAATATTGGTTCAGATATTAGCAATGGATATAAACAAGGAAAACTATGAATTGGGTTTGCCAGTTATTGAGAAAGCTGGAGTTGCACACAAGATTGATTTTAGAGAAGGTCCTGCTTTGCCTGTTCTTGACCTCATGATTGAAGATGTGAGTCTTTCTCTTCATTTATTGTTGATCTTCTCTCTCTCTCTCTTTTTTTACACGATTGCGTGATTTTGACATACATTCCGAAAAACTATACAGTATACACTTGATTTCATTGTCCTTTTTTGAATGAGAAGTGTGAATTTTTTATGGGTCTCAACTGTTTTTCATAAATTTGGTGTGGCTAATGTAGACACGTAGTAGATGTTAAATGTTAATGAGGTGAAAGCAAATTACAAAGCAGAGGTTGATACTTGATTTATTTTGTTTCCTTCCAATAAATCATATTTGCCATAGCTGATAATATTGGTCAATGGCAACATGTCTCATACTAGTATAGTTTATAGAATTGTTCACTCAAGATTGATTTGGGTCGCCTTAATTATGATGATCACAATATGCTCTTAGATTACCCGTCGATTCATCTCAAGTATTTTTCACAACTCAAAAGAAACCTCCACGGCTCCACCTCCACAATCATAAAAGCACTAACAAATTTATGGTCGACTACAAAAGTACAGATGACTAATAATCATTGCATTTTTCTTGTATGGGATTGGACCAAATAATATATAATCCTTAGGACGGAGTATCAATGGTATATCTGACTAAGTATCGTGATAGCAACCCCGAGCACGACTATGAATCCACCTAATAGTCTGCCTTAATGTATGCTCTAGATTTTTGACAAGAAATTAAACAATATTATTAGCAAGACCGACAAACTCCCTTATGTCTCATAGGAAGTTAGAAATGGCCTGCTGACAACCTAACAATAACTAAATACTAGCAACATAGTTGTTTTGCACATGCATTCTACGGAGTAACAATTATCATATGGCTCAAAGACTTTAAAAGCATATTAAGGTTGGTTACTACATTATTCAGAACACATGCTTTCAAATTGTACTTAACAATAATGGAAAATTATATGAAATTCGTTATCGATATAAGTAGATCAGATCTTTGATTATTCAAAATTATTTGCACTGCACATAGTTAGGACTAGGATTAGTCTTCAGCTGAAAAGAAAATTTGATCTTGATTTAGTGATTTACTCATGATAAAGGTGTTTTTATAAGCTTGGACCCATTGATCAAATCATGCTTGCTTTCATAGAGCTAATCATTGTCTACTAGTGTGTGTTTAAAGCAATGAAGTTTCTTCCTATAGTAATGCCTTTTGTTGTCATGAATTGCTTGTTTACCTAACTAATGAATTGATTTGTTTGGTTAAGAGTGACTTTTTTGTTGAATGAGATGATTAGTCTAATTAACCCTTTTGTTGTTGGAAAATTTGGTATGAATTATTATCTTTTTTTATCGGTCTAAACCGGTGGCCTAATATTATATTAGGATTATTAATAGTTGATTTGTATGTGAAATTAATCTAGGTTGATATAGTCAAAAGCTTAGATGATGGTTGTTATGGATGTTAATTATTTTTCTAAATTTAATCAAGCTAACGAATTATTGAAGCCATTGGTGCTTACCAACTTCAGCAATTTGTTAGTGGAGTACTAAAATATCAAGCAACATGATTAGAAATGAAGTCAATAACTAATAGGTTGGCATGCATTACAAGTAACATGGATGTTCTCCAATCAATTTACACTAACAAGTTCAAACTTTGCTTTGAATGATTAAAAAAAACTGTCACAATTCTTTTAATAAAACCATCTTTATTTATAATTGTGTAAAATGACAGCCCAAGAACCATGGATCATTCGATTTCGTGTTCGTTGATGCTGACAAAGACAACTACTGGAACTACCACAAGAGGTTGATTGACCTTGTGAAGATTGGTGGAGTTATCGGTTACGACAACACCCTATGGAACGGTTCAGTGGTTGCACCACCTGATGCACCCATGAGGAAGTATGTTAGGTACTATAGAGACTTTGTGTTGGAATTCAACAAGTCTATTGCTGCTGATCCAAGGGTTGAGATTTGCCAACTTCCTGTTGGTGATGGTGTTACCCTGTGTCGCCGTATCAGCTAATCACCTCACCAACAACCTCTGGAAGTTGAGATTATATTTTTCAATTTTCATTACAATAGCACTCATTTCTTTGTTCCACAAGCTTTTCTTTTCTTTTTAATTTGTATAATTAATCATTATTACGATTTGGACCTGTTATCAACAAAGGAATTCAAAGAAGAAAATTGTGATACGTACGAGGGCCTATGCCTAATTAATAAATGGAAGTTCTGTTATCACTTGAGTATTTTCCAATTTTGTGTTTTTTATAATTATCTTGTCTTGTAATGAAAATGGGAAATTCACATTTCTTTTACGAAAGGTGATGTCTTTGTTATAGCCGACTTATAAGTACTAATTGAGAATATGGAATAACCAAGTTGGTTAGAAGTTTCCTTTCATCGGTGTTACTCTTGTGTCTGACCTTGTTTTTTTAGACTTAATTTTTTTGCATTTTTGTTCAATTCAGTTCAGTTCAATTTAGCTCAGTTCAACTCACCCCCATTATAATTACTACTTTATTTCAATCCACTACAATTCAGTTTAGCTCTGCTCCGTTTCAGTTTAAAAGAACAAGCCTCTTTCACACTAAAATAAATGAAAATAATACATTAAACATTTAACTAAAAGTAAATGGGTGATCCATCACCAATACATTAAACATTTAACTAAAAGTAAATTGGTGATCCATCACCAATACATTAAACATTTAACTAAAAGTAAATTGGTGATCCATTGTCGGTTCGTCACATGTTACTTAGCTTTGACTAATCATTTGAGACTAAGAATCTGTTCTTTTTAAATTATTTTTCCTTATCTGAACTTATTTTTGCTGATTTGAACTTATTTTTGTTAAACTGAACTTATTTTTACTTATCTGAACTTATTTTTACTGAACTGGACTTATTTTTGATAAACTGAACTTATTTTTGCAGAAAATAAGTAAAAATAAGACGGGGAGAATAAAGCCTAAGACCCTATTTCCCTTGTCTTATTTTTATTTATTTTTAGTAAAAATAAGTTTAGTTCAGCAAAAATAAGTTTCAATCCTTAATAAAATATTAATGATATCAGTAAAAGTAAGTCCACTTTAGCAAAAATAAGTTCAGATAACTAAAAATAAGTTCAATTCAGTAAAAATAAGTTCAGGTAAGAAAAATAAATTGACTTAAGTGAAAAAACAATATTCATGAAGAATTATTCCCCTCTTTTGCATAATTGGGTTCCATATTAAGAAAAGAAAATACTTGGTATAAATTTCTTAAGGGAATAATTGAACCATCATAAGTTTTCGGGGTTCCTTTCTTTCGTCCTGTTTGTTTATGACATATTGTTTGTAACCCCAGTATACCACATGCTTAATTTTAGTGTCTAAAACCTTGTTAAGTTTCCTTATAAAAGATTTTTGAAGTAAAGACACATTCATCTTTCTCAATCTCCCGACACCATTTTATAACGTTTCGAATCTCGAACAACTGCTTGAGAATCGACAATTATAGCATTCGCTATGGATAAATATTATCATTATTTGTTATTTTGAAATTTTTGACAACCAAAAATAAATTTCAAATTTTGTTCTTTTGGTTATTTACATTATTGGGCTGATTTTCTTTAGAATTGTAACACACAAAAACCTTCTCTAAGTCTCTTTGATTTTGCTCCTCCCTCCCTCTGTATCAAAAACCCTCGCCTCTCTTACATTCTCTTACGCCCTCAAAGTGGTGACCTCTCTTTCTCTCACGGTGGTTCGACGACATAGCTGCCATTTCTAATGAGGTAGTTTTGTAAATTTTCTAATTGTTATATTTTTTGTTTTTTTTTCCCTTAATTAGCGCAATTTTTGTTTTTTATTATAAAATTGCTTAAAAAGGTGTTCGATATTTGGACATGAACTCTGACGTGGTTACATGGAAGCATTGGGGGATTTCTATTTGGTGCATTCCACGATCAATTGAATAAATTTTCTTATTATAATAGGTCACTTTGAGATTGGATTATTTATGATAAAATAGATGAATGGTTAATGCATGATATACAATACATTTTCCAATTAAACATTTGAGTTAATTCTCATCCTTTCCAACAATGGTTAATGTTTCTTAGAAAAAAACAAAAAAAAAAAAATTTGTCATTGAATTTATATCTATTAATAACTACTCCATAATTGTATATTAATACTCCATTCGTTTTCTTTTATTTGATACGTTTTGGCTTAGACATGTGCTAATGCACTCATTTGACCTTAGTTGAATACGGGTAGATGGTGTTTATCTGTGACTTAGGGCCTGTTTACTTCAGCTTCAAATCCGTTCAGTTTAGTTCAGCTCCGTTCAATTCAGTCCAGTTCAGTTCAGCTCTTCCTTATTTTGCTATTCATTAATCCCTCTTAAAAAAAAACTTTCACTCCAACTCAGTTCAATTCATTCAATTCAATTTACTTCAGTTCAACTATTTTTTGGTTGAAGTAAACAGGCCCTAAATGTCCATGGTTCTACGACAAAAAGAGCGTCAATGTCACCCCACGCGTCTCGTTTCCTTTTTTCTTTTCCTCTACACTAACCGTTTCTTTTTTGCCGTTGCCGGAATCCTAGAAATGTCAATCCAACAATTCCGTCAAATAATTCCGCTGGAAACCCGAGAATTGTAAAATTTCTTCGCAATCGATTGCTATATTCCGGTGAAAGGAGGTCGAAATGAGAATCTAATTCAAAGGATGAGTTCAAACCTTACAATTTTACGCCATTTATCATAATCGATTTCCAAATTCATTCGTAAGTCGTTAATATTGTAATTTTAATTCTAATTAGAGAAAAAGAGATTATCAAATCGTATGAATTATAATCGTATCATTTTTATTTTATTTTATTTTATTATTTTATTCTTTTGTAATTACAGAAGATTTGAGCTCAGCAACGATGGCTGTTATGGTGCTCTTGCATTTTTTCAGAAACTTTGTTGTTCAGGTAGGTATTTTTATTTTTATTTTTTTCATTGGTTATTTAAATTAATTTGTTGAGTATAGATCAAATTATGTCAAATTATGAAATTTAGGGAATTTCGCGTATTAAAGCATTAATACTTAGATTATGTTTTTGAATAATCTGTAGAATCAGTATTAGTTGAGGTAATTTGCTGATGTTGTTGCTAATGCTGCATTCATCGAACACATTATGCGCATCGCTAAAACTTAACCATGTCGGAAATTTGGCTTAATTGTATGAATTAACTTGCTTTTGATTAAAAATTGCCTCCAATATGTCTTTGTTACCATACTTAGGGGCTGTTTGGTTGGGGGTAGTTATCAAAGGAAATGGGAATCAACATCTTTCATTCCTTTTAGTGCTGTTTTTAAAGCTTTTTCTCCATTCCCATTCCCTTCTCCATTCCTCCAAACTCCTCCAAAACCCTACCCAACCCCACTTTTCCATTCCATTTCCCTTCACAACCACTGCACCACCATACCCACTCACCGTTCATCCCTAACCTCCACCACCAAAACACTCATCTACCCCACCACTTTCCCCCGCCACCCAGCCTGCCTCTTCCCCCACCGCAAACACCCCCTCACCCCTTCACTTCCCCTTCCCATTTAAAACACCACTCCTCCTGCCCAAAAACCGCCCCTCCTTCTGCCGAGAAACCTTGCCACCACGAGAATCACCTTGCCGCCCCTCCCCCACCCTAGAAACCCTAGCCACTGCCCAAACTTGAAAACACCCCCTTCTCTCGAAAAACTCTGAAACGCCCCCTCTTTTACGATTAACACCTTCACCTTACTGGTGAACCATTAAAGCCCCTCCACTATTAATTAGTATTTGAGGTGTTTCGGGGGCTATTAGAGGAAGTTGGGGTTGGGATGGCCTGTTTTTGCTTCGGGGGTAGGAGTTAGGGTTTCGATGATGGGGTTTAGCGGCGAGGACCGAGGGAGGAGAGGTGGTGAGGTGGGGGACTTTTTGGAGGTGGGGTTTGTGTTGGGTGGTTGATTGGTTGGGGGTGTGGTGGTTGTATAATACCTCAATTCCTTTCCTTTTTCACAAACAAACAACTACCTAAATTTAAGGTATTTCCTTTCCATTCTCCTTCATTCCCATTTCTAAAGTCATTCCCTTTCCTCTTGGCGCCCAACCAAACAACCCCTTACCAAGTACCAACAAAGATGTTGTAGTTGTTTTGTTCTTGGAACCTATTTTTCGGCGGCGCATTTTTGAATAACAATTTCAGTCCCAAAATAAGGAATGAGGTTATTACGATCAATGTATATGTTGTTTTAGTACAATGAGGGGAAACCACCTAAAATGATTTGGACATACGGGACTAAAACTGATTAATGAACCGGCAAGGAAATTAGAAAAGTGGCAACAAGATAGACATAGAATAGATAGAAAAGGACCTAAGAAAACTTGGATCAGGGTTTTTAGCAAAGATATAAGGTTGTTGGGGCTTGGTGAGAATCTGGTGTAACCGAGGAAGAATAGAGAGAGAAAACTATTATTTAAGATGCTTTGGTCATATGAGATGGACCCCGAATAACGCTCCATTAAGAAGGTTACCGAATGGATGAGGGAGAGGTAGAGGAAGACGTAGACAAACTTGTATGAGGGTCGTGGATGGAGGTATGGGGTTGTTGGGGACAAAAGAGAATTTTGCACTAAACAAGGACAAATGAAGATGATTGTTGCTATTCCTCTTATTGGTTTCTGTCTAGGCAACCCTAATTTACTTTGGGATTAAGAGTCTTGAATCTTCCAACACCCTATTTATCAAGAATCTTTAGTTGTGGGGTCCATCCTCTTATTATCAAACCTCGCCCCTAGATCCTACTGTCGAACTCATACAATATTCAAGAGCTGTTGCTACCTCATGTAACTGAGTATCTGATACATTGTCTTAATCCCAATACAAATATAAATCATTGAATCAGTTTGTTTCTCATGAAGCCACCAATTTCCTGCATTCACTCACATTAATTCAGGACTTTTTTTTTTTCCTTGATTGAGAATTTGAGACCAAGTGAAAATGGTCCAATATACCAGTGTTTCATTTGTATGGCCTTTTCATAGAAATCAACATACTCAGGTTGTTATATTTAACTGTTTTAAGTTTGTGTTATTTAAAAATAATCACAAAAAAAAAAATAAAAATTATTAGACTCCTTGTTTCTTTTGCTATCACAACGAACATTCTTAGAAAAGCAGCCCAACATAAGACTTAACTAATTTCACTTGAGCAGATCATCTCATTTACCCGGAGATCACATGTCATAAATTATGTAGCATGATTATCTGTGGTGATTTGGGATGATAAGATAAATGACAGTAGTTTCTCCTACTAAAATCAATTATTATTGGCACAATCCGCTGTTCCGAAGAGCAGCTGACCTTTTTTATTGTCGAATATAATCCGCTGATTACTTTGCTGATGAGCACCCAGGTAGGTGATACCATAATGCTCTTTTTGGGTGCTTTCAAGAATCATCATGCAAATTGTCCCATGCCCATTTTTAGCATGGCCAAAAGCAAACAGTGCATGAGGCTGTATAATGAAGTCAGCACTGTAAGAAAAATGAAGTCTTATTATAGGAAGCGTAATTATTGTAGGATCCTTAAAACGTTCATAACATAGCCTAATTTTTAAATCTGGATCCGCTATCTTCCTCAGGTTTTGATTTTTTGTTTCAGTGTAATTGGAAACCGCACTGAGGAGCAAATTATAAGCTTCTGAGACTATGTAGGTCATATAAGACCCTGTGTCAATGATACACCCACCACTGCCATTTGTTTTCCTTTCGAAAGTCGAGGGACCTACTGGTAGTCTTTGGTCGGCTACACTGATGCCTTCAAGAGTCAAGTAGTATTGTGAGCGGTCTCTATACTGGTGCAATGGGGTTGAATTCATTCCTGCTTGCTCTATTACATCGGCCCCAAATCGAAGGTACATTGGCATTTTACCTTCTTGGGCAGTAGTAGGAGTCTGTAAGCAATATGAAAATCGTCCTTGGCTTATTTGATACTGTTGGTTCCAGAAACTGGAGTTACCATAGCCCAACCCTAGGAGTCCACTGATTTTGTTGTCTTTGATATTAGCTGTAATACGATCAAATTTGTCAATTCACTAGACTTGGGAAAGCTGGCTTGGGCTTAAATTAATTTCTCGGCTCAAAATACTGCTAATTCAAGACTCAAGTATCATGTTTAGAAAAAAACAGACATGTAAGTATTCATAATGGTAAATTCTGAATTAAGGAAACACCTAATAAAAGTCTGTTCAATTAAGCAATTATAATTATACTCCATATCATAAAAGTCAAAAGTTGAAAAAAATTATAAAGTTAAGTGGCTTCAAGGCTAGACCTTCTGACCAACTAAGTTATATATAATAAAAATAAATAAATTATTAAAGGTTTCCTATATATAAGTTGTTATCAAATGAAATATAATTGATGTATGATAACACTAATCTGTATTATAACATAGTAAGCTGGTTTTACCTTTACCAAAGTTGAGCATAATTTCTCCACAGCCAAAAAAGACGTCGGGCACTGCTACAGATTTGTTATCCACAGATTGAAAGTTGAAAGTTTCAGTTGCTCCGATGGCTCTAACACTTGATCCATCTGGATACTTTCGACTAATCCTACATAGTTCTTTACCTTGGCATGGTGAAGGGCAACGGTTACAATAAACTTCTTTGTATGAATTTGAAAGACTTGGTTTGAAATAGGGATCTAGTTGATAGAAGC
This sequence comes from Suaeda aralocaspica, assembly GCA_016808085.1. Lineage (NCBI taxonomy): Eukaryota > Viridiplantae > Streptophyta > Magnoliopsida > Caryophyllales > Amaranthaceae > Suaeda > Suaeda aralocaspica. The sequence goes on from PYUH01000145.1 coordinate 3,793,197, forward strand.
ACTTCTTGCAACCATCACATTGTGTCCATGTAAGATCGCTTCCAGTATCGATGCCTAAATAATAGTTGTCATAAAATGGAAATTGGTTAAATGTACCAATCCCAACTTGCACATAATAGCTATATTCGAAAAACCCTAATGGAGGCCGGGCTATCAAGTTGTTGGAGCGATGTGATGTCAAAGAACTTCCTAAGGCCTTCACTCTAGCATTAGAAATTTGATAAATTTCCATAATTTTTTTACTTTCAGTAAGGTTGGCACGAAATTTAGGTGATTCAGGAGAATATCGATGAATCATTTTAAGGCTGAAACCATTTTGATTTTGAGAAGCATGACTGTTTTGAAGTAGATTGATACTAAAGAGAAGGAAAGCAAGCAAGAGAAGTGGTGATAGTGGATTAATATTAGCCATATGCAATGGGTTGTAATAAACTTCAAGTTTTTTTTTTTTTCAAGAAAGAGCAGTAAATTGAAAGGGATTAAGTTTTAGTAAGTTTGTTTTGAGAGCTTGAAATATTCATGCTTATGGAGAGGACTTGAACAATATTTATATTGATGCAGAGAAATGAGAGTGTTTATGGATATGTAGACTGTAGAGAGCTAAAAGTGTATTAATTATAAAAGCAACATGTCTATAAATGTTGATATGTTAGTTAATTATTTCTTACTACCATTTATTACTAAATTTTTTTAGTCTAAAAAGATAAGAACCAATCATTAATTTATTATCTAATCAATTATTTTTTCAACTATATTTGTTCTTTGTATTTTTTCCTTGTAAATGTATATTCAATAATTACAATAAAATATCGATTTCACTATCAAATCGTCTCACCAAACACAAAAGGTCAAACCACTTAAAGATTTAAAACAATTTTGAAATACTCTTGGATTAACCATGGGAACAATTAATATATGATAACGTCAAAACCTGTTGTACACTAGTTTATGTGCACTTGATGTACACTAGGTTATTATTATTATTTTGTGATTTATTATTTTTATAATATTTTTTTATACTAAATTAGATTAGCGCCCGTACGATGCAAGATTATTTTAAAAAAAAGGCATTAAGTCATTTTTAAAATAAAGAATCGTAAGTCGATGTTTTTTTCTAAAATTTTTCCATGACTATTCTATAGCAATTGAATGAGTCCATCACGAGCTAAGAGTTGCTCAATTTGTGCTCGTTAAGTTTGAGTTGTGTTGCTGACGAGCGGCTCGTTTAAAGTTCTGGTCTATCTTGACTTCTAAATTTATAATAATTATTTTTTTTTTCTTTTCTAAGTTTATGCTTTTATTTTACTACTCTTGTATTCCTTCCGTTCCACAAAGTTCATGTCACTTTCCCTATATAGATGTTCCACGAAATTCATGCCACTTCTGTATTATTCCATTTCAGAAAAACTTATATCACTTTTACCGGTGGTGGTCTCCATGTGTGTATTATTTATACTACTTGTGACTCTCATAGGAGTGACTTGAACTTGGTGGAACGAAGGGAGTAGATCATTTTATTTCTATTCAATGTCAATGTATTTCTAGGTTTTAAAGCCAAATTAATTGAAAATTATATGAGCGAACTTGAGCTAACTCGTGTTGAGCTTAATCGAGTTTTTGAGCTGCTCCTAGTGAAATTATTCATATAGGATTACATAGAAAAAAAAAAGAGGAATGAGAAATAAATCAAAAGTGTGTTAATGAAAAATTGTATAGCATTTATTACGCTCTATTTTTTGCTAGAGTTACGGAGATGTGGATGCTGAAATGGATGTGCGGGAACACTTTAAGGGATAGAATAAAAAATGAATTTATTTGTAGGATGGTTGGTGTCGCATACATTACAAGCAAACTAAGGGGAAGCCTCTTGTGTTTGTTTGGGCATGTGAAACAGAGACCTCCGGGAGCACTATTGCGAAGAGTGGATTAGGGAGATCTCAAACAAGGTAGAGGAAGACCAAAAATGACTTGAAGCTGTTGGATCTAAAGGAGAACGAGGTTCTTGATTGTAGGGGATGAAGGATTAAAATTCTGGTTCATGTAGCTAACCCCAATTATGGGACTAAAGCTTCGATTAATTGTTATTCGTTTTCTAGAGTTAAATAGTGAAATACTATTAGACAAAGAATAAAAATAGTAAGATGCCAAATAGAGTACAGTTTTAGTGGAAAATTTGTTTAATTTTTTTATAAAATTCATACATTAATGGCTTAATTTGTTTGCCTTTGTGCCCTTAAATTACAAGAACTAGGGAACAAAAATAGCTTTGGGAGGAATGGAAACTAAAAAAATTGTAAATAATATATCCTTCCCTTTTATTTTCTGTATAAAGTGTAATGCAATTATTGGAACCAAACATGGGTAATGTGTTAAGAGGAGGAAAGATACAAGCTAAGTGTTAATGATGGGGGGAATTGTGAGGGATATTAAGTAGTGAGAGTGTGGTATTAGGTGGATAAAGGGGACAAATTGGGGGCAATGCCCTAGATAGGGTGGGGATGGGAAACAATTACCCTCACACCTTTCTATTGAGGCAATTTGAATGAAGTTGTATTCTATTGATCACATTATGCATGCTGCTTATTGCTGGAAGTTTAACCATGCCAAAATTATGGGCAAATTGAATGAATTAACTTGCTTTCTTTAAAGTTTCCAAGTATTGGCTGGGTTTTTTTGACCTGAATTTGTGGGTTGTATGCATCGTAGTAGAGCAATGTTTAACCAGGAAACATGTAAAAACCAGTATAATAATGACTAATAAATCCTATTATACTTGTGCAGATAAGATTCGTTGACTTAAACATTACAGATTCATGAAAGTTCCATCTTATCTCTAGTTTATTGATATGATTGTAATAGTAGGATCAGTCGTATTAACAATTAAGGTACACCGTTTCTCTTTATGTTGATTATTTGAAATCATAAAGTTACAGTTTTTACTACTACTGATGTTCAATTATTGTTGGCACAATCCGTTGTTTTAAAGAGTAGCTGACCATTCTTATTGTCAAATATAATCTGCTGATTACTCTGCTGAAAAGCACCCAGGTATGTGATACCAGAATGCTCTGTTTGGGTACTTTCAACAATCATCATGCAAATCTTGCCGGGCCCATTTCGAGCAAACACTGCTTGTGGCTGCATAACGAAGTCAGCATTGTAAGAAAAATGAAGTTTGATTATAGGAAGTGTATATCTTGGAGGTCCCTTAAAACGTTGATAACACAACCTACGGCCTTGAAACTGAGGATCTGGTATCTTCCTCAGGTGACGATTGTTTATTTCAATGTTCTTCATAACAGCTGTTACGAGCAAACGATAAGCTTCTGAGACAAGGTAGGACATGTAAGAACCTGAGTCGATGATGCATCCACCACTTCCGTCTGGTTTCCTTTCAAAAGTCGAGGGGCCAACTCCTAGTCTCTGGTTGGCTACGGTGATGCCTTCAAGAGTTAGGTAGTATTGTGAGCGTTCTCTATATTGGTGCAATGGTGTTGATTTCATTCCTGCTTGCTCTACTATATCAGCCCCAAAACGCAGGTACATGGGCATTTTGGCTTCTCGGGCAGTAACAGGTGATTGTAAGCAATATGAGAATCGTCCCTGGCTTGTTTCATATTGTTGTTTCCAGAAACTGAAGTTGCCGTAACCCAGCCCAAGGATTCCACTGATCTTGTTGTTGGGGATATTAGCTGTAATTCATTCAATCCAATATTCAATTGCGGCATTGATTTGAGAAATTAAAAATTTTAAACGAACAATGTTAGTTAGTTGTAACAGGATCCAATCCTATAGTCGGTTGCATTAGACTCAAGAAAAGTTTAAATGAATGATTTGGAAGTACTTTGTTGAAAAAATAGATTTTACCTTTAACAAAGTCAAGCATAGTTTCTCCACACCCAAAAAAGACCTCTGGCACTGCTGCATATTTGTTACCTACAGACTGAAAGTTGAATGTTTCAGTGGCCCCAATGGCTGTAACACTTGATCCATCTGGATACTTCCGAGTCAACCTGCATTGATCATCACCTTGGCACGGTGAAGGGCAGCGGTAACAAGAAACTGCTTTGTACGACTTTGAAAGACTTGGATTGAAGTAGGGATCTACTTGAGGGAAGCACTTTTGGCATCCTTGGCATTGTGTCCATGTAAGATCACTTCCAGTATCGATTCCTAAATAGAAGGTGTCGTAAACTGGATATTTATCAAACGTACCAATCCCTACTTGCACATAGTAGTTATATACAAAGAAACCTGATGAAGGTCTAACGATCAAGCTGTTGGATTGGTGCGACGACGTCAAAGAGCTTTCTAAGGACTTCACTCTAGCATTAGAAATTTGCAACATTTCCATAATTTTTTCGCTCTCAGTAAGGTTGGCACGATATGTAGGTGATTCAGGAGAGTATTGGTGGATCATTTTGAGGCTGAAACCATTTTGATAATGAGTTGCATGGCTATTTTGAACTACATTGACAAAGCAGACAAGGAGAGAAAGTAACGGGAGTGGTGATAGTAGTTTGGCCATAGGCAATCTGTTGTAAAGTTTCTGTATGTTTTTGTTCTGAAAATGAATGGTTTGAGCCTTTTAGGTTTTTATTAAGTTGATGCAAAAAACTTTCAATGGTATTTATTTATATTGATGCTTATAAATTGGAACAATGTAATAAGTATATCTTGTGCCTCAAAAATGGTAATTATTATAATTATGATTAATCATTTTAAAAGCTTGTAAATGATTGATTACCTTTAGTAGGTGATAGCATTCATAGCAAATAAATCAAAAGATGGGAGTACTTAATTACTTATATTATTTAATTAGGTAGCGATGCGACGGTGTAAATAATTATATGGGGTAGTAGATTATTAGTATTAAAAGTGTTTACATTAGTTTACTCATTTTATTACATCTTCAAATCATTTCCTTAATATACGCTCAAAAAGAGATGTGTAACTAAAAGTCTAAAATGACAAACATTGTATGGTCTTGAAGATTTATAGACTCTTAGGTCCTGTTCTCCTCGTCTTATTTTTACTTATTTTCAGCAAAAATAAGTTCAGTTCAGCAAAAATCAATTTCAATCTTTAATAAATTGTTCATGGTTTCAGCAAAAATAAGTTCAGTTCAGCAGATATTTAATTCCATTATATTTGCACTAAAATTTTAATATTGTAATGTCATTATAATCATAAGTTAATGTTGGAATATACTTGAGAATATCAAATGTTTTATTTATTGATTGTATTTGCAAAGTTGTTGAATACTTATGTTGCATTGAGGTATGAATGGAGTTTTTTATTTCTTAATTGTCTATCGAAGAATTTTCACCATCGAATACTATGTGTTAAATATAGATATTTGTTGATTTAGCATGGATGAAATTTTATTTATTTTTCAATGGTTTCCAACAAAAATGTGAAAATGAAGTAAGAGATAGAGGAGACTACACATTCAAAAAGATGTCAACAACAAATTCAACTATTATGCTCAAGTACAAACCCGATTCGAGTTCAAACCCGTAAAATCAATGGCATTGCACATTAATGCACATCGCAAAATGCAGCATTGATAGAATGTAACAACTAACAATCACATGATTCAAAAAGCACTGATAGAACGTAACAATCTATGATTCAAAAAGCATTTATTTCTTACCAACTATAACAAAGAAGAAAAGCCGTTGTACACACTTGTTTCAATCTGTCACTAAAGCTAAGACCAAACTAGCTTCAAAAAGCACTTGTGTAGTTGTGTTATTGGTGTAGTACGAGGTTGAAATGTGAAATGATGACCAACTAGGGTTAAGACTTAAAGCGTACACATGTGGGTGTTAATAACTTGGTACTAGTTGATGTCATACATTGAAAAATTGAGTAAGGATGACTAACATAGTACTTAGTAATCTATTACTTGGTAAACACTTACAAATTTTAGATATGTCATTCTATCTCTTTATAATTCGCTACTATATATATTTCTTTTCGCAAGACTTTCAAGACATAACTTTTATTATTAATAACTCTAGTTGTGTACTATAAATTGTAAAAATTAGATACTTCCTCTAACTTTTTTTTTTACGTGCTACAGTTTAACTGTGTTAATTACTATTTATTAAACTACTTGACCGTTTTTTGTTTTATATACGTATATAAAAATACAGTTATATGGGATATTGTTTGATTTGTCGATCTCGATATGTACTTTGAAAATATATAGTTTTTATAATTTTTACATGTACAAAATTAGAAATATTAATGTTTAAATTATGTCTCAAAAACTGTATAAATTAAAATATTAACTGTATAAATTAAGTAAAAAAGTGCAGAAAGAGTATTTGTATATTTCACGCGGTGACGAATCTAGCAATATTCTCATAACTATGTATTTAATACATAAATTATCAACTTGTCATAAAAGTTGGTCAAAGTTTTTGACCTTTAACTTTCCAAAAGAAAATAAAATAAGTAATTAGAAAAAGAGGTTTCATAAAAAAAAAAATAATAATAATAAATAAGTGCAATAATAGTATGGAACAACCACATGACTAAACATCACACCGATGATAAAATGGGTATCAAAAGTAAGAAATTGACAGAATTTTAATTTTGCCAATTTAAGGGTTGAAGCCTACTGACCTAATTAAGAATTTAGGACCTAACATTTCTTTTTTTTATAAATGAGACTCTATTCTCATCTTAAGGTCAAATGAGATAAATTTTCCCCTCCCAAAACCCATTGTTTTTCTACGTACAAAACTAAAACCAAAGTTAAATATTCTACAACTCAAAAAAAAAAAAAAAAAATTTTTTCTAGTAAAAGCTTTAGAACTGGTACTTAACATGCTCATGAAAGTTGACTTGTATTTGAAAAACTGAACATTGCATTCAAAAATTGAACATGTCTAAGCTAAGTGAAATTACACATTTACACTCATTAACTTATATTAATTACTTAAAAAGTGGATTTATAGGTTAGGAATGTATAGAACTAAAATTATAGTCATAACCATCAGAGCCATAAATAACATATAAATGACGTAAATTGTGAGAAAAATGAGTATTAGGTAGTATTTAAAATTAAGTAAAATACTATAAACATGAATCTTTAAATAATTGAACATCGGCTATTGAAGTTAAACCTTGACACTAAAAATCTGAACATCACCTTGAAAGCACAATTTTATATACTCGATGCATATTAGATAACAGTTATAGCCGACTCCTAGCGATGAGAAGACTAGAAGAGTAAATAATGGAAAGATAAATGGACTAAGCCTTTGGGCCCAATGTGAAGCAATCATTTTTAGAGCCCAGTGGGAGAGGTGGGCTTTGTAGGACTGCTTCTTTTTGTCCAAGTAGCCTTCATAGCCCTAACATGATCCAAAGATGGAGCCCATTACTGCAAAATATGGGCACCATAACTTAACCCGTTTATTGCCCATGAACATAGCCACTTCTAAAATTTCCTTCGTTTCCTGTTACATGACTTACATCAAAAAACATACTCCCACACTTTTTTTTTATTTGCTATATTAAATAAAAATTGTGAAAGTTTTTTGTTCTAATATAGCAGTAAAAAAGAACGAGAAGTACTTCTAAAAGTTATGTGATAGAGAGTATTTCGTAATTAAATTGAACAGATCCTATAAATACTGAATAATTGAGTATATGTAAGAAGGAAGTAAATACTCCGTATAAATTAAAAATGTACACTGCAATAAAATGGAAAAATGGTACCTTTGACGAAGATTGACAATTAGAAAGCATGACTTCAAGGCGTCCTGTGCCAGAGCTACAAGTATGAAGAACAATTGAATTGATTTGAATTTGTTAAAGTAGTCAGTTTGTACTAAAAAACATTATTATTTCCAGAGTATTCATATGGAAAACTATTCTTCAATAGTTGTTTGGGATAAGTGAAAATATAGGAAGGCAAAAAAAATTGGGGAACAAATTTAGTGGGGAAAGTCAATACTTGACTTATCAGAAACGATTGTTGACTTTAATCATCTTCAATGCAGATTAATAAGAGGGTTGTGACTTCTTTTATCAATAATCATACTTTGTCAAAAGATAATTTCAATGTATCACCCAAAAAATTGAATCAATGAGGCTTTGGAGATATACAAATTCGACTTCAACTTAACTTATATATAATATGTCAACTTATATATAATATGTCTTTATCAACGAACATAAATGAAGTAAAAAACTGACCTCTTAGGAATGCTATGTGACTTCTTTTATCAAACTAGTGACTTCGCCAAAAGATACTTCAAGTATTAGTATGACTTGTTTCTAAGGAGGAATAGGACATATAACATTATAACTTCACCATTTCACCTATATGACTTTTTTAGTGTTTTACCATGCCATATGACTGTGCCCAAAGATAATTCCTATAGTTCTCCTTGTTATATCTTACTAAAAAAACTTGAATTAACTGTTAGATATTGAAATAGAACAATATACAATATGAAACTTCAATACACTATAGGTTAAAAGGAACTTGAAAATAACTCGAGGGCTTGATCAAAAACTATAATCATAAGTATCACTAGGTGACTTGTCTTGGACGTTAAAATTGTCAAATATGACTTCGCCACAGCGAACTGTCAACTTGAATTTAAACTAGGTGATATACCTTCTTTTGCCCTCTATAGTTCTATGCATCCCCTTATGCCAAAACAACTATGGGAATATCATTTGGTAGTATATACGTATATATGACTATATCAGTAGGCAATAGTATGTAGTAATAAGCATTATTTGTCACTTTGATTGCTGAAATTTGTTACGGATGTTGCATTAGATCATTAGAATCTAGAAACTTACGTACACTACACATTGCGTGCATGCTATTAATACATTTGATCCCAACTATCTACACCAGAGCAGTTTTTTGATTGATGGAATTCTAATTTCGAGAAAGAGTCTTGGAAGCAATGACTAACATTTAAGGTCAGGGATAACATCTTTAGCCACCATAACTTGGTAGATCGGCTTTCCTGCATAGCTTATCATTTGTAATGTGATCGCCTGCTCAAACATAATATATGTACACTTCATCAATTTATTATGTCATGTTACGACATCAAATTACAATATTGAAGGAGAAATTAGGTTCGTACTTGAGGCCGGCTGGATAAGTTCAATTCATATGCGTTACAGGGTTGTCAGCAATAACAATCCTCTCTGTAGGACCTTTGATATTTGTAATTGTTAAGGTTGTATTAGTAGTACTTTTTATAGCACCCAACTAGCAACCTGACGATATACGCGCATGTATTAGACTTGTGTGAATGATTGAAAATATATTTCCGGCCTAATTGATCAATTATCCTCATCGAAATGGCAATGGCACAAACCTTTGTTAAGCCTAAAAACAAGAATATCCATTGTTTTATAGAACAAAGTAAGCATCATAGGATTCTTTCTTTCTGCCATAATTGCCTTCATTACTCGAACATGATCCAATGGATGAAGTTCACTACGACAGGGAATTGGTAGAAGCACTAAGCCCGTTTTGTTTCCCCATCCTGATAACCGATTAGAGTTGATTGACATCAAATCCGAGTTCCTAGTAATCACAAACAATGACTTCTTCGACAATAGTTGCAGGTTCATTGATAAAAATAAATTCATTCCAAATTTTATGAATGGCTACTACCTGTAAGTACGGGGAGTTTGCGTAGATGACCATATTGAGTGCAGTGAGTTGAAGGGTTTTTTTAGCTTCAGGAGAGTCTTACTCGTGTGAATTGATGCAATACTAATAATGTTATAATTATGTGTAACAAATAACAAAAATGTTAAAAAAAAAAGTGCAGTATGTTACCCTGAGATGGTTGAGATTTAAGTACTTGGAAAGGCCTGATGATATAATCCCTAAGAGCACATCATTGATTGTCTGCAGTTTATACACAATAGTAAGTAACAAATTAATTTCATGACTATGATTGTATTGCAATTTCGAACAAAGCTAGATTACGAACTAGATGTTAGACTTTGTAACAGGACATCGGCTCAATGTTTATTTTTTAGTCGATTTGGCTCAAGTGATAAGCAACTTAATTGATGACGCTTAGGTGGTTCGAGTTCAAGCCTCACAAAATTAAGCTCTGGTGATTATCGGCAGCATTAGAAAAAACGATGGATAATTATTATTCATTATTGGGTTCTTTTATTAATTTTAAAGTCTCAAAGAGAGTTCAAGCCTCACAGAATTAAGATCTAGTTAGCAGATTTTTTTTGTACTTGGTACTATACTAGGTGGTTAATGTGGTAGAACCTGCAAATAAGGTAGATGAGTTAAACAACTTTAATTAAAGAAAGTAAGTATATGTACGGGTAGTATTAAAAAATAAATAAAAATGAATTTGACAAGATGTTGCATGGCGGTAGTTAATTGATATAACTTAATAAATAGAGTAAAAATATAAGTGGGGAGATTAGAAAAAAACTGATGGAGTAGCAACTTACGGCTTGAGGAATGCTGTTTTGATAGATTTGAAGTCTTCAAGCAGAAGTTAGCCGTGACTATTTCCTAGGCCAAAGCTCCACCCCATCACCACCACTAACAACACTACTTTATTTTCACACACAAAATCCTCCCGAAAACCTCAATAAATACACTAGTGTAAACCATAAACTCTTCACTAACCACCATACTCCTCCCTTTTTGTCTACCTTAGTATTTTTATTATTATTATTATTATTATTATATTATCATGAGTTTTCATACTATAATTAACATTAACAAACACCATATCATCACCTTTTAATCTTTCATTATCACAACCACCATTAACAACACAATCACTTTTAATCTCTTTTTACGAAAACAAGCAGAAAGCATAGACATCAAAGAAGCACCATCACCTAATGCATGATGAATCTTAAAACAACACACTTTAACCTAATAACACATGCACTTCCCATAATGGCTTCTTTTCACTTAATGGTGTTGACACGCGATTTTAGCCAAAAAATGAATTGATTGCAGCGTTTTTGCATCATCGTCTTCTAACTTTATAATCCGCAGTTTGATGAACAATGATATGATCATCACGTTGACTGTATTAGCTTTTTTCCAATGTTACCTTTGTGATCTCTAACATGAGGCTACAAAATCTAGGGTGTTTGATCATCATTGAGTTTGAGATATCTTTCTTAAGAGCTTCTACATCAATGGATCCCTGAAGCTCTAGCACAATTGATTATTTGCTCCGACTTTGGGCTGAAGAGCCTTAGAAATACTTGACTGAGGGGTGATTTTGGAGCCTCAATATCAGCACATTCAATCTTTAGCTCACTTGCCATACTTTTTTTTTTTTTTTTTGGGGTTGTTTCACCAACTTATGTTAGTTTTTGATTTATAGTCGTCTAACATACGACATATAATTGTAGGTATAAATGTACAATGCAAAGGGCATTTATTTCTAACGTCTAAAGCGCATAATTTTTACTAGTACTACATTATCTGCATCTTGTTGTTTGCAAAGTGGATGTGCTTGTTACATGCACTACAATTTTGAAAATCATTATTACTTTCAATTCACCTACATCACCAACTAAGTACTTATGAATTGAACTGGAATTAAAACTCACTAGAAACTGAACTAAATTGATGAATTAATATCGATATAAATAGTCTAAAAAACCTCCGATCTGCACACATTTTCGTAAACAAACTAATCTTTTTATAGAATTTGTCACCACGTTAATTTTTTAATCATCCATACCAAGTGCTATAAATATCCTTGTGTTATATATATACACACACGATCATATATTGATGGTCAAATGATACATACATTTAATATACGAAGTCCTAAAATCAGATTCCACAATAAGTAAAAAGTATTTATATTGCATAGAAACAAAATTGAAAGATCGATGAAAAGATGGTTGTTAGCAGGCGGAGTTACAATGATGAAATTGGCATTTGGTAATGAATTGCCTGCAGATCGATTATATACGTTCACGAAACCCAAAGGGGTTGTCTAGCTTGTCTGATAAGTGATGAGCAAGCTGAGTGATCCTTAAGGGGGAATAAATACTACATTACTTCTGCCATCAACAATGAATGAATTCAATGTGACTATCTGACCTTTTCAATATAGCAGTAATTGGCAACCAATTTAGCTAGGAGTAAGTATAAAGAGAGACGAATAATGTCTAATCGTTGCATTTTGTTTTTGACGAAGGTATTATTTTCCTACACCGAGCTGATAGTGATATTGTGTACATGCATGCTCTTAGCTAACATTACTATTTACTAAACCAGTAGATTAAGTATGTTGTACCAAGAATTATACATTATCTCATACCTACTAGATTGTAGCAAAACTTAAATCGGGGATCAATTACATATGCTACAATTCTACAAACATCTATGTTAGTAATTTAAAGGTCTGTTACTTGTATTCCAGTATACATGTGAAGATCAATGATTTATGCATGGGTTATTTACAATGTGTCAGTACGGTGTAATAATAATAAATGTATGTTCAATGTTCTCTACATACCATTAACATGGCATTATGTTTTCTGAAGCTTAATTAACACCAGGCAGCAGCAGCAGTGCAAAATCTTAGCTTGGGTGTGTGATCTCTGTCATATGCTGTACGTACTATAGCAGTAGGTACAAATTTGAAGCTGAATCGGAGAGTTTATAACTTGTTTTCGACTTCATATCAGATTTTACATGTTGTCCCCAGAATCAAAATAGGGCCTCAAAAAAATTTGCTGGGGTTCAAATGTTATAAGAAAGCACCAATGATATCAAGTGTACTAGTGTACCATTTTTCGGGAATCCTCTAAAAGAGACGGAACATAACAAGTTTTTAGAGACAAAAAACAAGCGTGGGCCACCCCAAGTTTACCAAAAGCAAAAAGGTGGATTTTTGGAGAGAAAATAAGACGGAGGCCCGTAAGGCCCTCCAAAAGTTGAAAAATAAGGGCTATAATTCATGATTTTGGGGTTTTGGGGGGATCTCAAGAAAGAAATTGCCGAAAATTTACAATGTCCCTATAGTTAAAAGAGAACTCGTAAGTACCTTTATGCGGTTAAAAAGGTCATTAGATGTGTCCCATGAGAGCAAAAATATACTAGTGTGCCCCTTTTCGAAAATTATCTGAAAAGTGAAGACAACGTTTTTAAGAATGAAATTGAAAATGGGCATCCTTTTTCTTAAGAATACTTGGGAAATATAGGGCAAAAACAAGACTAAAGCGAGACAGTCCTTCGGAAGCCGAAAACAAAAGCATTAATCACACTTTTCCGGTTTCAGCGTCTTGTAAAAAAATTGTCAAAATTTTATATGATCCCCCTCAGTCAAAAGAGGGCCCTCAAAAAATTTATCGGATTTCGAAAGGTCATATAAAGTCTTGGGATAACTAAAGACTAGTAATCCTTTTCAAAATTTCGCTAAATAGGAGAGTAACAATTTTTTACGTAGTATAAGTACAAACCAAACGTGATTGGTACTGGAATCACCTATACATACATGGGGAGAATATAGTTAAGTACAACTATAGTATAGATCAATGATGAAACCGGTAATTTACACCAGAAATTTATTATAGACTCAATTATTCATTTGGACTAGAGATCCTGGAAACAGTTGACCAAAGCTTTTGGGTCATGGATGATATCTTTAGCTACCATCACTTGTAGATTAGCTTGTCCTGCATAGCTCACCATATGCATTGTTATTGCCTGCTCACACCATTAAAGATTTGAAACTAATTATTAGTGAAGTAATATCGAACACAAACAAATGTTGGTATGTTTAAGCAAGTGTTTATGAAAATCGAAAGCATAATCACTAGAGAAACTTGATTTATACATGAGGTTGACCCGAGATAGTCACTCTCATAGAATTCACAGGGTTGTCAGCAATGGCAATCTCCGTCGACGGACCTATAATGTTCGAATAAGAAACGTCGTATTACATAATACTTTGGACAACCCAACTAGCTGACTGCATTCATCACCAAATCGACCGATAATTAGTCTCATGTAGCATTTATTTGCATTTGAATTTAAAAAAAAAAATAAAAAGGGAAAAAAATAATGGACTAGCCTTCGGCCCGAAAAGAGAAGTAATCATTTTAAGAGCCCAATGGGAGAGTTGGGCTTCATAAGAGTGCTTCTTTGTCCATAGTTGCTTTCATTGCTCTGACATGATCCAATGGGTGGAGCCCACTGTTGCAAAAAATGGGCAGTAGTACTAGCCCGTTTGTTGCCCCAGAACGAAACGTTGTCCATAATCAGGATTGTCTCTCATCATTTCTGACATTTCCTGCTATCACCAATCCATGGAAATGATGGAATGATGAAAATAGGAAATACAGTTGAAAATTCTTTGATCATAAAATAATGGCACTATGTTTTCATATCATAATTTAGTCTATATCATACTTTCTATTCGAATTCATTTATGTACTAATTAACGTAAGTTATAAACATCACGTAGATGTTGTGGTCATTTAAACTATTAGTAGGTGAAAATATCAAAATATTACTCCTTTCGTTCCCTTTTACTTGATACGTTTTGACTTGTATATATGTCAATGCATTTGTTTCACCTTATATATCTTTTATGTGTATAAATGAAAATTATAATAATTGAACAAACAGATAGACACCATATGACTATATAATTATTATATTTTATGACTGAAAGTAATTTAAAATACTCTCATCAACATAATATATTGAAAGTAATTTTAAAAATTCTCTCATTTTATATGAATAGTGTCAGATTCCAAACGTATAAAACATTTAGGAATGGAGGGAGTAAGGGCCTGTTACTTCAGCTTAGAATCCGTTCAGTTCAGCTCCGTTCGGTTCAACTCTTCTCTTATTTTGCTATTTTATTAATCCTTCATAAAAAAAACTTTAATTCAGTTCAATTCAACTATTTCCAACACAGGCCCTAATAACATTCATTTAGTGATTTTTTTTCGAAGAGAGGTGAAAAAAAAATTACTGTAAATATGAGTAAGAGTTGCCGCGCAAATTGACCAGGACAATAGCAGTTAATTGAGGACTTTGCTGCACACTAGTTTAGAAAAAAGATATATATAGCACAAATCATTTTCATATGAATAAAAATATAACTTTCATTTGTCAAAAAAAAAAATATTAATTTTCATATGATTAAAATTATTGGTACCTGTGGTAAACCGGCGAATTGATATTCTGGTACGTAGAAAGTCCATGAGAAATGATTCCTAACAGAACATCATTAACCGTTACAACACAAATATTTGTAAGAACATTTATAGTAATTAACCAAAATTTATATTTTGCTAATAATTATGACTTATAATGAACATCTAGGGTGTTTAAACTGAGATGTTCATTATAATGAAGTCATAAACTAGTTCTCACATACTAATTCATATTCAATTGAGTAATCCATGGATTACATTGTTTATAACCATCGTAAATAGTCATACCTAGGTTGACTTAAATAATCAAATTTTTTTTATTATTAAGAAAACAACAATTAATTTACTTGGATAATTTTGAATACGAATCGAAATTCACACAGATAAAAAATTATATCTCAAAACCAATTGAATCAATCTTAAATATAGTCCATACATTAAAGCAACAAGAAATTAAAATAGTGAAGAACGAAATGAATAAACTTACAGCATTAGGAACAAAATTTTTGATAGACTTGAAATTTCAATCTTAAACTAGCACTGACCAACTTCCTAGGCAAAGCTCAACACCATCACCTCCACTTAACACACTTTTATGTCATTACCCACAATAACTCCCTTAAATCTCACCAAAACACAAATGTATACCACAAACTCTTAACTAACTCCCATAATCTCATCTTTTTTGCCTAATAATCTTATTTCTTTTATATTACAATCTCCAACATAACCATAACAACATCACTACTATTTTTGTCACATTTTTTACCAAAACATGCAGATAACATAGACATCAAAGAAACTCCTCACCCAATGAATGATGAACCCTAAAACAACACATTTAACCCTAATAACACATGCACTTCCCATAATGGCTTCTTTTCACTTAGTGGTGTTGACACCGCGATTCAGCTAATAAGCATTCATGCCTCCTCCTCCTCATCATCATCAGCTTCACCACCTTCATTTTCATCGTCGAAACTCTTGGTTGTGTGAGTTATGGTGATAATAGTGAATGATAAAGTGATCATCAATGTTAACATGGGTTTTTTGCCAGTGTTCAACTACCATTAGGGTTTCTTACAATGAGGCTACAAAATCTAGGGTGTTTGATTAAAATGGAGTTTGAAAAAGCCTTTTTAAAGGCTTGTACATCAATTGGGTACTTAAAACTCATTGCACAATTCATGATTTGCTCTGTTTTAGAAAAAGAGATATATTCTGCCAAAGGGTGAATGAAGAATTTCACCATTATTCTCAGTTTTATTATAGACATTTTTTTTTTTTTTTTTTGAGTTGTAGAATATTTAACTTTGGTTTTAGTTTTGTACGTAGAAAAACAATGGGTTTTGGGAGGGGAAAATTTATCTCATTTGACCTTAAGATGAGAATAGAGTCTCATTTATAAAAAAAAGAAATGTTAGGTCCTAAATTCTTAATTAGGTCAGTAGGTTCAACCCTTAAATTGGCAAAATTAAAATTCTGTCAATTTCTTACTTTTGATACCCATTTTATCATCGGTGTGATGTTTAGTCATGTGGTTGTTCCATACTATATTGCACTTATTTATTATTATTATTTTTTTTTTATGAAACCTCTTTTTCTAATTATATTTTATTTCTTTTAGTACTTTGACCAACTTTTATGACAAGTTGATAATTTATGTATTAAATACATAGTTATGGAATATTGCTAGTAGTCACCGCGTGAAATATACAAATACTCTTTCTGCACTTTTTATATAATTTATACAGTTAATATTTAATTATACAGTTTTTGAGACATAATTTAAACATTATATTTCTTATTTTGTACATGTAAAAATTATAAAAACTATATATTTTCAAAGTACATATCGAGATCGACAAATCAAACAATATCCCATAAAACTGTATTTTTATATACGTATATAAAAACAAAAACGGTCAAGTAGTTTAATAAATAGTAATTAACACAGTTAAACTGTAGCACGTAAAAAAAAAGTTAGAGGAAGTATCTAATTTTTACAATTTAAGTACACAACTAGAGTTATTAATAATAAAAGTTAGTCTTGAAAGTCTTGCGAAAAGAAATATATATAGTAGCGAATTATAAGAGATAGAATGACATATCTAAAATTTGTAAGTGTTTACCAAGTAATAGATTACTAAGTACATGTTAGTCATCCTTACTCAATTTTTCAATGTATGACATCAACTAGTACCAAGTTATTAACACCCACATGTGTACGCTTTAAGTTTAACCCTAGTTGGTCATCATTTCACATTTCAACCTCGTACTACACCAATACACAACTACACAAGTGCTTTTTGAAGCTAGTTTGGTCTTAGCTTTAGTGACAGATTGAAACAAGTGTGGTACAACGGCTTTTCTTCTTTGTTATAGTTGGTAAGAAATAAATGCTTTTTGAATCATAGATTGTTACGTTCTATCAGTGCTTTTTGAATCATGTGATTGTTAGTTGTTACATTCTATCAATGCTGCATTGCGATGTGCATAATGTGCAATGCCATTGATTTTACGGGTTTGAACTCGAATCGGGTTTGTACTTGAGCATAATAGTTGAATTTGTTGTTGACTCTTTTTGAATGGTAGTCTCCTCTATCTCTACTTCATTTTCACATTTTTGTTGGAAACCATTGAAAAATAAATAAAATTTCATCCATGCAAATCAACAAATATCTATATTTAACACATAGTTTCGATGGTGAAAATTCTTCGATAGACAATTAAGAAATAAAAAACTCCATTCATACCTCAATGCAACATAAGATTCAACAACTTTGCAAATACAATCAATAAATAAAACATTTGATATTCTCAAGTATATTCCAACATTAACTTATGATTAATGACATTACAATATTAAAATTTTAGTGCAAATATAATGGAATTAAATATCTGCTGAACTGAACTTATTTTTGCTGAAACCATGAACAATATTAAAGATTGAAATTGATTTTTGCTGAACTGAACTTATTTTGCTGAAATAAGTAAAAATAAGACGAGGAGAACAGGACCTAAGAGTCTATAAATCTTCAAGACCATACAATGTTTGTCATTTTAGACTTTTAGTTACACATCTCTTTTTGAGCGTATTAAGGAAATGATTTTGAAGATGTAAATGAGTAAACTATGTAAACACTTTTAATACTAATAATCTACTACCCCATTAATGTATAGATTACCTGCATCGCACTAATTAAATAGTGTTTACCTTAGGTTACTCATTTTATGACATCTTCAAATCATTTCCTTAAATACGCCTTCAAAAAGAAGATGTGTAACTAAAAGTCTAAAATGAAAACATTGTATGGTCTGAAGATTTATTCGAATCTTAGGTCCTTTTGGTCTCCTCGTCTTATTTTTACTTATTGCAGCAAACTAAGTTCAGTCAGCAAATCAATTTCAAGCTTTAATAATTGTCATTGGTTTCAGCAAAAATAAGTTCAGTAAGTTCAGAAGATATTTAATTCCATTATATTGCACTAAAATTTTAAATTGTAATTGTCATTATAATCATAAGTTAATGTTGGAATATGGAATAGTACTTGAGAACTCAAATGTTTATTTCTGATTGTATTGCAAAGTTGTTGACTACTTATGTGGCATTGAGGTATGAATGGAGTTTTTTATTTCTTAATTGTTCTATCGACGAATTTCACCCTCGAAATACTACGTGTTAAAATAGATATTTGTTGATTTAGCTGGATGAAATTTATTTATTTTCAATGGTTTTCCAACAAAAAGATGAAAATGAAGTAAGAGCTAGAGCGGGACTACACATTCAAAAAGATGTCAACAACAAATTCAACATTTAGGCTAAGTACAACCCGCGATTCGAGTTAAAACCCGGAAATCAATGGCATTGCACATATGCACATCGCAAAAGGACAGGCATTGATAGAATGAACAACTAACAATCACATGATTCAAAAAGCATGATAGAAGCGTAACAATCTATGATTCAAAAAGCATTTATTCTACAACTATAAAAAAGAAGAAAGCCGTTGTACACACTGTTTCAATCTGCAACTAAGCTAAGACCAAACTAGCTTCAAAAAGCACTGTGTAGTTGTGTATGCTGTAGTACGAGGTTGAAATGTGAAATGAGACCAACTAGGGTAAGAATTAAAAGCGTACACAGTGGTGGAGCGTTAATAAACTTGGTCATTGAGTCATACATGAAAAATTGAGTAAGGATGATAACATAGTACTTAGTAACTTATTACTTGGTAAACCGTACAATTTTAGAGAGGTCATTCTATCTCTTTATAATCGCTACTATATATATTTCTTTTCGCAAGACTTCAGCATTAACTTTAGATTAATAACTCTAGTTGTGTACTATAAATTGTAAAAATCAGATACTTCCTCTAACTTTTTTTTTACGCGACTACAGTTTAAACTGTGGTAATTACAATTTATTAAACGACTGAACGTTTTTTGTTTATAAGTATATACAATACAGTTATATGGGATATTGTTTGATTGTCGATCTCGATAGTACTTTGAAAATATATAGTTTTTATAATTTTACATGTACAAAAAAAATTAGAAAGATTAGTTTAAATTATGTTCTCAAAAAACTGTATAAATTAAAATATTAACTGTTATATAAATTAAGTAAAAAGTGCAGACAAGAAAGAGTATTGTATGATTTCACGCGGTGACGCATCTGCAATATCTCATAACCTATGTATTTAATAAATAAATTATAAACTTGTCATAAAAAGTTGCGTCAAAGTTTTTGAACTTTAACTTTCCAAAAGAAATAAAATAAGTAAATAGAAAAAGAGGTTTCATAAAAAAAAAATAATAATTAATAAATAAGTCAATAATAGTATGGAAACAACCACATGGACTAAACATCACACTGATGATTAAAATGGGTATTCAAAAGTAAGAAATTGACAGGATGTAATGTGCCCAGTTAAGGGCTGCAGCATACTGACTAATAGAATTAGGACCTAACATTTCTTTTTTATTAACTGAGACTCTATTCTCATCTTAGGTCAAATGAGAATAATTTTCCCCTCAAAACACATGGTTTTCTACGTACAAAACTAAAACAAAGTTAAAATATTCTACAAGCTCAAA
>PYUH01000145.1:3813504-3835904 GCA_016808085.1 Suaeda aralocaspica
TGTCTAATAATAAAACTGAGAATAATGGTGAAATTCTTCATTCACCCTTTGGCAGAATATATCTCTTTCAAAACAGAGCAAATCATGAATGTGCAATGAGTTTTAAGTACCCCATTGATGTACAGCCTTTAAAAAGGCTTTTTCAAACTCCATTTTAATCAAACACCCTAGATTTTGTAGCTCATTGTAAGAAACCCTAATGGTAGTGAACACTGGCAAAAAACCCATGTTAACATTGATGATCACTTTATCATTCACTATTATCACCATAACTCACAAACAACAAGAGTTCGACGATGAAAATGAAGGTGGTGAAGCTGAGCTGATGATGATGGAGGAGGAGGAGGCAGTGAATGCTTATTTAGCTGAAATCGCGGGTGTCAACACCACTAAGTGAAAAGAAGCCATTATGGGAAGTGCATGTGTTATTAGGGTTAAAATGTGTTGTTTTTAGGGTTCATCATTCATTGGGTGACGGAGTTTCTTTGATGTCTATGTTACTGCATGTTTTGGTAAAAATGTGGACAAAAATAGTAGTGATGTTGTTATGGTTAATGTTGGAGATTGTAATATAAAAGAAGATAAGATTATTAGTGCAAAAAAAGATGAGATTGGGAGTTAGTTAAGAGTTTGTGGTATACATTTGTGTTTGTGTGAGATTTATAGGGAGGTTATTGTGGGTTAATGACAATAATAAAAGTGTGTAAGTGGAGGTGATGGTGTTGAGCTTTGGCCTAGGAAGTGGTCAGTGCTAAGTTTAAGATTAGTAGATTAGATTTCAAGTCTATCAAAAATTTTGTTCTAATGCTGAAGTTTATTCATTTCGTTCTTCACTATTTTAATTTCTTGTTTCTTTAATGTATGGACTATATTTAAGATTGATTCAATTGGTTTTGAGATATAAATTGTATCTGTGTGAATTCGATTCGTATTCAAAATTAATCCAAGTAATATTAATTGTTGTTTCTTAATAATAAAAAAAAAATTTGTTATTTAAGTCAACCTAGGTATGACTATTTACGATGGGTAATAAACAATGTAATCCATGGATTACCTAAATTGAATATGAATTAGTATGTGAGAACTAGTTTATGACTTCATTATAATGAACATCTCAGTTAATTAAACACCCTAGATGTTCATTATAAGTCATAATTATTAGCAAAATATAATTTGGTTAATTACTATAAATGTTCTTACAAATATTTGTGTTGTAGACGGTTAATGATGTTCTGTTAGGAATCATTTCTATGGACTTTCTACGTACCAGAATATCAATTCGCCAGGTTTACCACAAGGTACCAATAATTTTAATCATATGAAAATTAATATTTTTTTTTTTGACAAATGAAAGTTAATATTTTTATTCATATGAAAATGATTTGTGCTATATAATATCTTTTTCTAAACTAGCTGTGCAGCAAAGTCCTCAATTAACTGCTATTGTCCTGGTCAATTGCGCGGCAACTCTTACTCATATTTACAGGTAATTTTTTTTTCACCTCTCTTCGAAAAAAAAATCACTAAATGAATGTTATTAGGGCCTGTGTTGGAAATAGTTGAATTGAACTGAATTGAAAGTTTTTTTTATGAAGGATTAATAAAATAGCAAAATAAGAGAAGAGTTGAAACGAACGGAGCTGAACTGAACGGATTCTAAGCTGAAGTAAACAGGCCCTTAATCCCTCCATTCCTAAATGTTTTTACGTTTGGAATCTTGACACTTCAATATAAAATGAGAGAATTTTAAAATTACTTTCAATATATTATGTTGATGGAGTATTTTAAATTACTTTCAGTTCATAAAATATATAATTAATATAGTCATATGGGTGTCTAGCTTGTTTGATTCAATATTATAATTTTCATTTATACACAATAAGAGATATATAAGGTGAAACAAATGCATTGACATATATACAAGTCAAAACGTATCAAGTAAAAGGGAACGAAAGGAGTAATATTTTGATATTTTCACCTACTAATAGTTTAAATGACACAACATCTAAGTGATGTTTATAACTTACGTTAATTAGTACACATAAAATGAATTCGAATAGAAAGTATGATATAGACTAAATTATGATATGAAAACATAGTGCCATTATTTTATGATCAAAGAATTTTCAACTGTATTTCCTATTCATCATTCCATCATTTCCATGGATTGGTGATGAGCAGGAAATGTCAGAAATGATGAGAGACAATCCTGATTATGGAAACAGTTTACGTTCATGGGGCAACAAAACGGGCATAGTACTACTGCCCATTTTTTGCAACAGTGGGCTCCACCCATTGGATCATGTCAGAGCAATGAAAGCAACTATGGACAAAAAGAAGCACTCTTATGAAGCCCAACTCTCCCATTGGGCTCTTAAAATGATTACTTCTCTTCGGGCCGAAGGTAGTCCATATTTTTTTTCCCTTTTTTATTTTTTTTTTAAATTCAAATGCAAATAAATGCTACATGAGACTAATTATCGGTCGATTTGGTGATGAAATGCAGTCAGCTAGTTGGAGTTGTCACAAAGTATATTGTAATACGACGGTGCTTATTTCGAACAATGGTTCGTCGACGGAGATTGCCATTGCTGACAAACCTGTGAATTCTATGAGAGTGACTCTATGCGGTCAAACCTCATGTATAAATCAAGTTTCTCTAGTGATATGCTTTCGATTCTATAAACACTTGCTTAAACATACCAACATTTGTTTGTGTTCGGATAATTACTTCACTAATTAATTAGTTTCAAATCTTTAATGGTGTGAGCAGGCAATAACAATGCATATGGTGAGCTAGCAGGACAAGCTAATCTACAAGTGATGGTAGCTAAAGATATCATCCATGACCCAAAAGCTTTGGTCAACTGTTTCCAGGATTTCTAGTCCAAATGATAATTGGTCTATAATAAATATTTCTGGTGTAAATTACCGGTTTCATCATTGATCTATAATATAGTTGTACTTCTAAACTATATTTCTCCCCATGTATGTAATAGGTGATTCCAGTACCAATCACGTTTGGTTTGTACTTATACTACGTAAAAAATTGTTATCTTCCTATTTAGCGAAATTTTGAAAAAGGGTATACTAGTCTTTAAGTTATCCCAAGACTTATATGACCTTTCGAAATCCGATAAATTTTTGAGGGCCTCTTTTGACTGAGGGGGTCATATAAAATTTTTGACAATTTTTTTACAAGACGCTGAAACCTCGGAAAAGTGTGACTTATAGCTTTTGTTTCGGCTTCCGAAGGACTGTCTCGCTTAGTCTTGTTTTCGCCTATATCTTTCCCAAGTATTCTTAATGAAAATAGGATGCCCATTTTCAATTTCATTCTTAAAAACTTGTTGTCTTCACTTTTCAGATAATTTTGAAAAGGGGCACACTAGTATTTTTTGCTCTCATGGGACACATCTAATGACCTTTTTAACCGCAATAAAGGTATCTAGAGTTCTCTTTTAACTATAGGGCACATTGTAAAATTTTCGGCAATTTCTTTCTTGAGATCCCCCCAAAAACCCCAAAATCAGAATTATAGCCCTTATTTTCAACTTTTGGAGGGCCACGGGCCTCCGTCTTATTCTCTCCAAAAATCCACCTATTTGCTTTGGTAAACTTGGGGTGGCCCACGCTTGTTTTTTGTCTCTAAAAACTTGTTATGTTCCGTTCTTTTAGAGGATTCCCGAAAAATGGTACACTAGTACACTTGATTCATTGGTGCTTTCTTATAAACTTTTGAACCCCAGCAAATTTTTTGAGGCCCTATTGATTCTGGGGACAAACATGTAAAATCTGATATGAAGTCGAAAACAAGTTTATAAACTCTCCGATTCAGCTTCAAATTTGTACCTACTGCTATAGTACGTACAGCATATGACAGAGATCACACACCCAAGCTAAGATTTTGCACTGCTGCTGCTGCCTGGTGTTAAATAAGCTTCAGAAAACATAATGCCATGTTAATGGTATGTAGAGAACATGAACATACAATTTATTATTTTACACTCGTACTGACACATTGTAGAATAACCCATGCATATAATCATGATCTTCACATGTATACTGGAATACAAGTAACAGACTTTAAATACTAACTATAGATGTTGTAGAATTGTAGCATATGATATTGACCCCGATTTAAGTTTTGCTACAATCTAGTAGGTATGAGATAATGTATAAATTCTTGGTACAACATACTTAATGCTACTGGTTTTGTAAATAGTAAGTTAGCTAAGAGCATGCATGTACACAATATACATCAGCTCGGGTTGTAGGAAAATAATACCTTCGTCAAAACAAAATGCAACGATTAGACATTATTCGTCTCTCTTTATACTTACTCCTAGTAAATTGGTTGCCCAACTTGACTATATTGAAAAGGTCAGATAGTCACATTGAATTCATTCATTGTTGATGGCAGAAGTAATGTAGTATTATTCCCCCTTAAGGATCACTCAGCTTGCTCTATCACTATCAGACAAGCTAGACAACCCCTTTGGTTTCGTGAACGTATATAATCGATCTGCAGGCAATTCATTACCAAATGCCAATTTCATACATTGTAACTCCGCCTGTAACAACCATCTTTTCATCGATCTTTCAATTTTGTTCTATGCATATAAATACTTTTTATATTGTGGAATCTGATTTTAGGACTTCGTATATTAAATGGATGTATCATTTTGACCATCAATAATGATCGTGTGTGTATATATATAACACAGAGTAGTATTTATAGCACTTGGTATGATGAAATTAAAAATTAACGTTGGTGACAAATTCTATAAAAAGATTAGTTGTTTACGAAAGATGTGTGCAGATCGAGTGGTGTTTTTAGACTTATTTATAGTCGATATAATTCAATCAATTTAGTTCAGTTTCTAGTGAGTTTTAATTCCAGTTCAATTCATAAGTACTTAGTTGGTGATGTAGGTGAATTGAAAGTAATAATGATTTTCAAAATGTAGTGCATGTAACAAGCACATACACTTTGCAAAGCAACAATGATGCAGATAATGTAGTACTAGTAAAAATTATGCGCTTTAGACGTTAGAAATAAAGGCCTTTGCATTGTACATTTATACCTACAAATTATATGTCGTATGTTAGACGACTATAAATCAAAAAAATAACAAGGTGGTGAAAACAACCCCAAAAAAAAAAAAAAAAGTATGGCAAGTGAGCTAAAGATTGAATGTGCTGATATTGAGGCTCCAAACACCCTCAGTCAAGATTTTCAAGGCTCTTCAGCCCAAAGTCGGAGCAAATAATCAATTGTGCTATGAGCTTCAGGGATCCATTGATGTAGAAGCTCTTAAGAAAGATATCTCAAACTCAATGATGATCAAACACCCTAGATTTGTAGCTCATGGTTAGAGATCACAAAGGTAAACATTGGAAAAAAGCTAATACAGTCAAAGTTGATGATCATATCATTGTTCATCAAACTGCGGATTATAAGTTGAAGAGAGACGATGATGCAAAAGAAGCTGCAATCAATTCATTTTTGGTAAAATCGCGGTGTCAACACCTTAAGTGAAAAGAAGCCATTATGGGAAGTGCATGTGTATTAGGTTAAAGTGTGTGTTTAAGAGTTCACATGCATTAGGTGATGGTGCTTCTTTGATGTCTATGCTTTTGCTTGTTTTCGTAAAAAGAGATTAAAAAGTGATTGTGTTGTTAATGGTGGTTGTGATAATGAAAGATTAAAAGGTGATGATGATAGTGGTGTTGTTAATGTTATTAGTATGAAAACTCATGATAATAATAATAATAATAATAAAATAATAATAAAAATACTAAGGTGAGACAAAAAGGGAGGAGTATGGTGGTTAGTGAAGAGTTTATGGTTTACACTAGTGTATTTATTGGGGTTTTCGGGAGGATTTTGTGGGTGAAAGATAAAGTAAGTGTGGTTAGTGGTGGTGATGGGGTGGAGCTTGGCCTAGGAAATTAGTCACGGCTAACTTCTGCTCTTGAGACTTCAAATCTATCAAAACAGTCATTCCTCAAGCCGTAAGTTGCTAACTCCATCAGTTTTTTTCTAATCTCCCCACTTATTATTTTTAATCTATTTATTAAGTATATCAATTAACTACCGCCATGCAACATCTTGTCAAATTCATTTTTATTATTTTTTAAAAACTACCCGTACATATATTACTTTCTTTTTAATTTAAGTTGAGTAATAAAAAAAAAAAAAAAAAATGTCTAATAATAAAACTGAGAATAATGGTGAAATTCTTCATTCACCCTTTGGCAGAATATATCTCTTTTCTAAAACAGAGCAAATCATGAATTGTGCAATGAGTTTTAAGTACCCAATTGATGTACAAGCCTTTAAAAAGGCTTTTTCAAACTCCATTTTAATCAAACACCCTAGATTTTGTAGCCTCATTGTAAGAAACCCTAATGGTAGTGAACACTGGCAAAAAACCCATGTTAACATTGATGATCACTTTATCATTCACTATTATCACCATAACTCACAAAACAACAAGAGTTTCGACGATGAAAATGAAGGTGGTGAAGCTGATGATGATGAGGAGGAGGAGGCAGTGAATGCTTATTTAGCTGAAATCGCGGTGTCAACACCACTAAGTGAAAAGAAGCCATTATGGGAAGTGCATGTGTTATTAGGGTTAAAATGTGTTGTTTTTAGGGTTCATCATTCATTGGGTGATGGAGTTTCTTTGATGTCTATGTTATCTGCATGTTTTGGTAAAAAATGTGACAAAAATAGTAGTGATGTTGTTATGGTTAATGTTGGAGATTGTAATATAAAAGAAGATAAGATTATTAGTGCAAAAAAGATGAGATTATGGGAGTTAGTTAAGAGTTTGTGGTATACATTTGTGTTTTGTGTGAGATTTATAGGGAGGTTATTGTGGGTTAATGACAATAAAAGTGTGTTAAGTGGAGGTGATGGTGTTGAGCTTTGGCCTAGGAAGTTGGTCAGTGCTAAGTTTAAGATTGAAGATTTCAAGTCTATCAAAAATTTTGTTCCTAATGCTGTAAGTTTATTCATTTCGTTCTTCACTATTTTAATTTCTTGTTGCTTTAATGTATGGACTATATTTAAGATTGATTCAATTGGTTTTGAGATATAAGTTGTATCTGTGTGAATTTCGATTCGTATTCAAAATTAATCCAAGTAATATTAATTGTTGTTTCTTAATAATAAAAAAAAAATTTGATTATTTAAGTCAACCTAGGTATGACTATTTACGATGGTTAATAAACAATGTAATCCATGGATTACCTAAATTGAATATGAATTAGTATGTGAGAACTAGTTTATGACTTCATTATAATGAACATCTCAGTTAATTAAACACCCTAGATGTTCATTATAAGTCATAATTATTAGCAAAATATAAATTTTGGTTAATTACTATAAATGTTCTTACAAATATTTTGTGTTGTAGACGGTTAATGATGTTCTGTTAGGAATCATTTCTCATGGACTTTCTACGTACCAGAATATCAATTCGCCAGGTTTACCACAAGGTACCAATAATTTTTAATCATATGAAAATTAATATTTTTTTTTTTTGACAAATGAAAGTTAATATTTTTATTCATATGAAAATGATTTGTGCTATATAATATCTTTTTTCTAAACTAGCTGTGCAGCAAAGTCCTCAATTAACTGCTATTGTCCTGGTCAATTTGCGCGGCAACTCTTACTCATATTTACAGGTATAATTTTTTTTTCACCTCTCTTCGAAAAAAAAATCACTAAATGAATGTTATTAGGGCCTGTGTTGGAAATAGTTGAATTGAACTGAATTGAAAGTTTTTTTTATGAAGGATTAATAAAATAGCAAAATAAGAGAAGAGTTGAACCGAACGGAGCTGAACTGAACGGATTCTAAGCTGAAGTAAACAGGCCCTTACTCCCTCCATTCCTAAATGTTTTATACGTTTGGAATCTTGACACTATTCATATAAAATGAGAGAATTTTAAAATTACTTTCAATATATTATGTTGATGAGAGTATTTTTTAAATTACTTTCAGTTCATAAAATATAATAATTAATATAGTCATATGGTGTCTAGCTTGTTTGATTCAATTATTATAATTTTCATTTATACACAATAAGAGATATATAAGGTGAAACAAATGCATTGACATATATACAAGTCAAAACGTATCAAGTAAAAGGGAACGAAAGGAGTAATATTTTGATATTTTCACCTACTAATAGTTTAAATGACCACAACATCTACGTGATGTTTATAACTTACGTTAATTAGTACATAAAATGAATTCGAATAGAAAGTATGATATAGACTAAATTATGATATGAAAACATAGTGCCATTATTTTATGATCAAAGAATTTTCAACTGTATTTCCTATTTTCATCATTCCATCATTTCCATGGATTGGTGATGAGCAGGAAATGTCAGAAATGATGAGAGACAATCCTGATTATGGACAACGTTTACGTTCATGGGGCAACAAAACGGGCATAGTACTACTGCCCATTTTTTGCAACAGTGGGCTCCACCCATTGGATCATGTCAGAGCAATGAAAGCAACTATGGACAAAAAGAAGCACTCTTATGAAGCCCAACTCTCCCATTGGGCTCTTAAAATGATTACTTCTCTTTTCGGGCCGAAGGCTAGTCCATTATTTTTTTCCCTTTTTTATTATTTTTTTTTAAATTCAAATGCAAATAAATGCTACATGAGACTAATTATCGGTCGATTTGGTGATGAAATGCAGTCAGCTAGTTGGAGTTGTCACAAAGTATTATGTAATACGACGTTGCTTATTTCGAACATTATAGGTCCGTCGACGGAGATTGCCATTGCTGCCAACCCTGTGAATTCTATGAGAGTGACTATCTCGGGTCAACCTCATGTATAAATCAAGTTTCTCTAGTGATTATGCTTTCGATTTTCATAAACACTTGCTTAAACATACCAACATTTGTTTGTGTTCGGATAATTACTTCACTAATTAATTAGTTTCAAATCTTTAATGGTGTGAGCAGGCAATAACAATGCATATGGTGAGCTATGCAGGACAAGCTAATCTACAAGTGATGGTAGCTAAAGATATCATCCATGACCCAAAAGCTTTGGTCAACTGTTTCCAGGATTCTCTAGTCCAAATGAATAATTGAGTCTATAATAAATATTTCTGGTGTAAATTACCGGTTTCATCATTGATCTATACTATAGTTGTACTTCTAAACTATATTTCTCCCACATGTATGTAATAGGTGATTCCAGTACCAATCACGTTTGGTTTGTACTTATACTACGTAAAAAATTGTTAGCTCTCCTATTTAGCGAAATTTTGAAAAAGGATATACTAGTCTTTAAGTTATCCCAAGACTTTATATGACCTTTCGAAATCCGATAAATTTTTTGAGGGCCCTCTTTTGACTGAGGGGGTATCATATAAAATTTTTGACAATTTTTTTACAAGACGCTGAAACTTCGGAAAAGTGTGAATTATAGCTTTTGTTTTCGGCTTCCGAAGGACTGTCTCGCTTTAGTCTTGTTTTTGCCCTATATCTTTCCCAAGTATTCTTAACGAAAATAGGATGCCCATTTTCAATTTCATTCTTAAAAACTTGTTGTCTTCACTTTTCAGATAATTTTCGAAAAGGGGCACACTAGTATTTTTTGCTCTCATGGGACACATCTAATGACCTTTTTAACCGCATAAAGGTACTTACGAGTTCTCTTTTAACTATAGGGTACATTGTAAAATTTTCGGCAATTTCTTTCTTGAGATCCCCCCAAAAACCCCAAAAATCATGAATTATAGCCCTTATTTTTCAACTTTTGGAGGGCCTTACGGGCCTCCGTCTTATTTTCTCTCCAAAAATCCACCTATTTGCTTTTGGTAAACTTGGGGTGGCCCACGCTTGTTTTTTGTCTCTAAAAACTTGTTATGTTCCGTCTCTTTTTAGAGGATTCCCGAAAAATGGTACACTAGTACACTTGATATCATTGGTGCTTTCTTATAAACTTTTGAACCCCAGCAAATTTTTTTGAGGCCCTATTTTGATTCTGGGGACAACATGTAAAATCTGATATGACTACTAGAAGTCGAAAACAAGTTTATAAACTCTCCGATTCAGCTTCAAATTTGTACCTACTGCTATAGTACGTACAGCATATGACAGAGATCACACACCCAAGCTAAGATTTTGCACTGCTGCTGCTGCCTGGTGTTAATTAAGCTTCAGAAAACATAATGCCATGTTAATGGTATGTAGAGAACATTGAACATACAATTTATTATTATTACACTCGTACTGACACATTGTAGAATAACCCATGCATATAATCATTGATCTTCACATGTATACTGGAATACAAGTAACAGACCTTTAAATTACTAACTATAGATGTTTGTAGAATTGTAGCATATGTAATTGATCCCCGATTTAAGTTTTGCTACAATCTAGTAGGTATGAGATAATGTATAAATTCTTGGTACAACATACTTAATGCTACTGGTTTAGTAAATAGTAATGTTAGCTAAGAGCATGCATGTACACAATATACACTCAGCTCGGTGTAGGAAAATAATACCTTCGTCAAAAACAAAATGCAACGATTAGACATTATTCGTCTCTCTTTATACTTACTCCTAGCTAAATTGGTTGCCAATTACTGACTATATTGAAAAGGTCAGATAGTCACATTGAATTCATTCATTGTTGATGGCAGAAGTAATGTAGTATTTATTCCCCCTTAAGGATCACTCAGCTTGCTCTATCACTTATCAGACAAGCTAGACAACCCCTTTGGGTTTCGTGAACGTATATAATCGATCTGCAGGCAATTCATTACCAAAATGCCAATTTCATTCATTGTAACTCCGCCTGCTAACAACCATCTTTTCATCGATCTTTCAATTTTGTTCTATGCATATAAATACTTTTTACTTATTGTGGAATCTGATTTTAGGACTTCGTATATTAAATGTATGTATCATTTTGACCATCAATATATGATCGTGTGTGTATATATATAACACAGAGTAGTATTTATAGCACTTGGTATGATGAAGTTAAAAAATTAACGTGGTGACAAATTCTATAAAAAGATTAGTTTGTTTACGAAAGATGTGTGCAGATCGAGGTGTTTTTAGACTTATTTATAGTCGATATTAATTCAATCAATTTAGTTCAGTTTCTAGTGAGTTTTAATTCCAGTTCAATTCATAAGTACTTAGTTGGTGATGTAGGTGAATTGAAAGTAATAATGATTTTCAAAATTGTAGTGCATGTAACAAGCACATACACTTTGCAAAGCAACAATGATGCAGATAATGTAGTACTAGTAAAAATTTATGCGCTTTAGACGTTAGAAATAAATGCCCTTTGCATTGTACATTTATACCTACAAATTATATGTCGTATGTTAGACGACTATAAATCAAAAACTAACATAAGTTGGTGAAAACAACCCCAAAAAAAAAAAAAAAAGTATGGCAAGTGAGCTAAAGATTGAATGTGCTGATATTGAGGCTCCAAAATCACCCCTCAGTCAAGTATTTCTAAGGCTCTTCAGCCCAAAGTCGGAGCAAATAATCAATTGTGCTATGAGCTTCAGGGATCCAATTGATGTAGAAGCTCTTAAGAAAGATATCTCAAACTCAATGATGATCAAACACCCTAGATTTTGTAGCCTCATGGTTAGAGATCACAAAGGTAAACATTGGAAAAAAGCTAATACAGTCAACGTTGATGATCATATCATTGTTCATCAAACTGCGGATTATAAAGTTGAAGAAGACGATGATGCAAAAGAAGCTGCAATCAATTCATTTTTGGCTAAAATCGCGGTGTCAACACCATTAAGTGAAAAGAAGCCATTATGGGAAGTGCATGTGTTATTAGGGTTAAAGTGTGTTGTTTTAAGAGTTCATCATGCATTAGGTGATGGTGCTTCTTTGATGTCTATGCTTTCTGCTTGTTTTCGTAAAAAGAGATTAAAAAGTGATTGTGTTGTTAATGGTGGTTGTGATAATGAAAGATTAAAAGGTGATGATAGTGGTGTTGTTAATGTTAATTATAGTATGAAAACTCATGATAATAATAATAATAATAATAATAATAAAAATACTAAGGTAGACAAAAAGGGAGGAGTATGGTGGTTAGTGAAGAGTTTATGGTTTACACTAGTGTATTTATTGAGGGTTTTCGGGAGGATTTTGTGGGTGAAAGATAAAGTAAGTGTGGTTAGTGGTGGTGATGGGGTGGAGCTTTGGCCTAGGAAATTAGTCACGGCTAACTTCTTGCTTGAAGACTTCAAATCTATCAAAACAGTCATTCCTCAAGCCGTAAGTTGCTAACTCCATCAGTTTTTTTCTAATCTCCCCACTTATTATTTTTACTCTATTTATTAAGTTATATCAATTAACTACCGCCATGCAACATCTTGTCAAATTCATTTTTATTTATTTTTTAATAACTACCCGTACATATACTTACTTTCTTTTAATTTAAAGTTGATTTAACTCATCTACCTTCATTTGCAAGTAGTTCTACCACAGTAACCACACTAGTATAGTACCAAGTACAAAAAAAATCTGCTAACTAGATCTTAATTCTGTGAGGCTTGAACTCTCTGTGAGACTTTAAATTAAGATAAAGAACCCAATAATGAAATAATAATTATCCATCTGTTTTTTCTAATGCTGCCCGATAATTCACCAGAGCTTAATTTTGTGAGGCTTGAACTCGAAACCTACCTTAAGCGTCATCAATTAAGTTGCTTATCACTTGAGCCAAATCGACTAAAAAATAAACATTGAGCCGATGTCCTGTACAAAGAGTCTAACATCTAGGTTCGTAATCTAGCTTTGTTCGAAAATTGCAATATCAATCATAGTCATGAAATTAATTTGTTACTTACTACATTGTGTATAAACTGCAGACAATCAATGATGTGCTCTTAGGGATTATATCATCAGGCCTTTCCAAGTACTTAAATCTCAAACCATCTCAGGGTAACATACTGCACTTTTTTTTTTAACATTTTTGTTAATTTGTTACACATAATTATAACATTATATGTATTGCATCAATTAACACGAGTAAGACTCTCCACTGAAGCTAAAAAAACCCTTCAACTCACTGCACTCAATATGGTCAATCTACGCAAACTCCCGTACTTACAGGTAGTAGCCAATTCATAAAATTTGGAATTGAAATTTATTTCTTATCAAATGAACCTGCAACTTATTGTCTAAGAAAGTCATTGTTTGTGATTACTAGGAAACTTCGGATTTGATGTNCTCAGTCAAGTATTTCTAAGGCTCTTCAGCCCAAAGTCGGAGCAAATAATCAATTGTGCTATGAGCTTCAGGGATCCAATTGATGTAGAAGCTCTTAAGAAAGATATCTCAAACTCAATGATGATCAAACACCCTAGATTTTGTAGCCTCATGGTTAGAGATCACAAAGGTAAACATTGGAAAAAAGCTAATACAGTCAACGTTGATGATCATATCATTGTTCATCAAACTGCGGATTATAAAGTTGAAGAAGACGATGATGCAAAAGAAGCTGCAATCAATTCATTTTTGGCTAAAATCGCGGTGTCAACACCATTAAGTGAAAAGAAGCCATTATGGGAAGTGCATGTGTTATTAGGGTTAAAGTGTGTTGTTTTAAGAGTTCATCATGCATTAGGTGATGGTGCTTCTTTGATGTCTATGCTTTCTGCTTGTTTTCGTAAAAAGAGATTAAAAAGTGATTGTGTTGTTAATGGTGGTTGTGATAATGAAAGATTAAAAGGTGATGATAGTGGTGTTGTTAATGTTAATTATAGTATGAAAACTCATGATAATAATAATAATAATAATAATAATAAAAATACTAAGGTAGACAAAAAGGGAGGAGTATGGTGGTTAGTGAAGAGTTTATGGTTTACACTAGTGTATTTATTGAGGGTTTTCGGGAGGATTTTGTGGGTGAAAGATAAAGTAAGTGTGGTTAGTGGTGGTGATGGGGTGGAGCTTTGGCCTAGGAAATTAGTCACGGCTAACTTCTTGCTTGAAGACTTCAAATCTATCAAAACAGTCATTCCTCAAGCCGTAAGTTGCTAACTCCATCAGTTTTTTTCTAATCTCCCCACTTATTATTTTTACTCTATTTATTAAGTTATATCAATTAACTACCGCCATGCAACATCTTGTCAAATTCATTTTTATTTATTTTTTAATAACTACCCGTACATATACTTACTTTCTTTTAATTTAAAGTTGATTTAACTCATCTACCTTCATTTGCAAGTAGTTCTACCACAGTAACCACACTAGTATAGTACCAAGTACAAAAAAAATCTGCTAACTAGATCTTAATTCTGTGAGGCTTGAACTCTCTGTGAGACTTTAAATTAAGATAAAGAACCCAATAATGAAATAATAATTATCCATCTGTTTTTTCTAATGCTGCCCGATAATTCACCAGAGCTTAATTTTGTGAGGCTTGAACTCGAAACCTACCTTAAGCGTCATCAATTAAGTTGCTTATCACTTGAGCCAAATCGACTAAAAAATAAACATTGAGCCGATGTCCTGTACAAAGAGTCTAACATCTAGGTTCGTAATCTAGCTTTGTTCGAAAATTGCAATATCAATCATAGTCATGAAATTAATTTGTTACTTACTACATTGTGTATAAACTGCAGACAATCAATGATGTGCTCTTAGGGATTATATCATCAGGCCTTTCCAAGTACTTAAATCTCAAACCATCTCAGGGTAACATACTGCACTTTTTTTTTTAACATTTTTGTTAATTTGTTACACATAATTATAACATTATATGTATTGCATCAATTAACACGAGTAAGACTCTCCACTGAAGCTAAAAAAACCCTTCAACTCACTGCACTCAATATGGTCAATCTACGCAAACTCCCGTACTTACAGGTAGTAGCCAATTCATAAAATTTGGAATTGAAATTTATTTCTTATCAAATGAACCTGCAACTTATTGTCTAAGAAAGTCATTGTTTGTGATTACTAGGAAACTTCGGATTTGATGTCAATCAACTCTAATCGGTTATCAGGATGGGGAAACAAAACGGGCTTAGTGCTTCTACCAATTCCCTGTCGTAGTGAACTTCATCCATTGGATCATGTTCGAGTAATGAAGGCAATTATGGACAGAAAGAAAGAATCCTATGAGGCTTACTTTGTCTATAAAACAATGGATATTCTTGTTTATTTAGGCTTAACAAAGGTTTGTGCCATTGCCATTTTCGATGAGGATAATTGATCAATTAAGGCCGGAAATATATTTTCAATCATTTCACACAAGTCTAATACATGCGCGTATATCATGCAGGTGGCTAGTTGGTGCTATAAGAAAGTACTAACTAATACAACCTTAACAATTACAAATATCAAAGGTCCTACAGAGGAGATTGTTATTGCTGACAACCCTGTAACGCATATGAGAGTGAACTTATCCAGCCTGCCTCAAGTACGAATCTAATTTCTCCTTCAAGTATTGTAATTTGATGTCGTAACATGATCATATAAATTGATGTAATGTGTACATATATTTATGTTTGAGCAGGCGATCACAATACAAATGATAAGCTATGCAGGAAAAGCCGATCTACAAGTGATGGTGGCTAAAGATGTTATCCCTGACCTTGAAATGTTAGTCAATTGCTTCCAAGACTCTTTTCTCGAAATTAAGAATTCCATCAATCAAAAAACTGCTCTGGTGTAGATAGTTGGGATCAAATGTAATTAATAGCATGCACGCAATGTGTAATGTACGTAATGTTTCTAGATTCTGAATGGATCTAATGCTAACATCCGTAACAAATTTCAGCAATCAAAGTGCAAAATAATGCTTATTACTACATACTATTGCCTACTGATATAGTCATATATACGTAGTATATACTGCCAAATGATATTCCCATAGTTGTTTTGGCATAAGGGGATGCATAGAACTATAGAAGGGCAAAAGAAGGTATATCACCTAGTTAAATTCATAGTTGACAGTTTCGACTGTGGCGAAGTCATATTTGACAATTTTAACGTCCAAGACAAAGTCACCTAGTGATACTTATGATTATAGTTTTGATCAGCCTCGAGTTATTTCAAGTTCCTTTTCTATGGATTGAAGTCATATTGGTATATGTCCTAGTCAACTTAATTCAAAGTTTATAAGTTATACAATGGAACTATGGAATTATCTTTGGGCACAGTCATATGGCATGGTAAAAACTAAAAAGTCATATAGGTGAATGGTGAAGTTATAATGTTATATGTCCTATTCCTCCTTAGAAAAAAGTCATACTATAATACATTGCAAGTATCTTTTGGCGAAGTCACTAGTTTGATAAAAGAAGTCACATAGCATTCCTAAGAGGTCAGTTTTTACATTCATGTTTATGTTCGTTGATAAAGACATATTATATATAAGTTGACATATTATATATAAGTTAATGTTGAAGTCGAATTTGTATATCTCCAAAGCCTCATTGATTCTAACTTTTTGGGTGATACATTGAAATTATCTTTTGACGAAGTATGTTATTTGATAAAAGAAGTCACAAAACCCTCTTATTAAATCTTGCACTGAAGATGATTAAAAGTCACCAATCGTTCTGATAAAGTCAAGTATTGACTTTCCCCACTAAATTTGTTCCCCAATTTTTTTTGCCTTCCTATATTTTCACTTATCCCAAAACAACTATTGAAGAATACTTTTTCCATTATGAATACTCTGGAAATAATAATGTTTTTTAGTACAAACTGACTACTTATAACAAATTCAAATCAATTCAATTGTTCTTCTATACATTGTAGCTCTGCAGCAAGGACGCCTTGAAGTCACTGCTGTTCTAATTGTCAATCTTCGTCAAAAGGTACCATTTTTCCATTTTATTGCAGTGTACATTTTTAATTTTATACGGAGTATTTACTTCCTTCTTACTATATACTCAATTATTCAGTATTCTATATGATCTGTTTCAATTTAATTACGAAATACTCTCTATCACATAACTTTTAGAAGTACTCTCTCGTTCTTTTTTTACTTGCTATATTAGAACAAAAAAACTTTCACAATTTTTGATTTAATATAGCAAATAAAAAAAAAAGTGAGGGAGTATGTTGTTTGATGTAAGTCATGTAACAGGAAACGAAAGGAAATTTTAGAAGTGGGCTATGTTCATGGGGCAATAAAACGGGTTAAGTTATGGTGCCCATATTTTGCAGTAATGGGCTCCATCCTTTGGATCATGTTAGGGCTATGAAGGCTACTATGGACAAAAAGAAGCAGTCCTACAAAGCCCACCTCTCACACTGGGCTCTAAAAATGATTGCTTCACATTTGGGCCCAAAGGCTAGTCCATTTTATCTTTCCATTATTTACTCTTCTAGTCTTCTCATCGCTAGGAGTCGGCTATAACTGTTAATACTAATATGCATTCGGAGTATATAAAATTGTGCTTTCAAGGTGATGTTCAGATTTTTATGTGCAATGTTTAACTTTCAATAGCCGATGTTCAATTTTTAAAGATTAATGTTTATTAGTATTTTACTTAATTTTAAATACTACCTAATATCCTATTTTTCTCACAATTTACGTCATTTATATGTTATTTATGGCTCTTGGATGGTTATGACTATAATTTTAGTTATATACATTCCTAACCTATAAATCCACTTTTTAAGTAATTAATATAAGTTAATGAAGTGTAAATGTGTAATGTTCACTTAGCTTAGACATGTTCAATTTTTGAAATGCAATGTTCAGTTTTTCAAATACAATGTTCAACTTTCAATGAGCATGTTAAGTACCAGTTCTGAAAGCTTTTACTACGAAAAAAAATATTTAGATTATAGTTTAATTTGTTAAGTGAATATCGAAAGTAAAATTATGAACATTGACCACGGAAAACTGAACATCAAAATTAATTTTAGACCGTTGAAAGTTTTAAAAAACACACACCAAAAAAAAAGTATTTAGATTATAGTTTGAGAGGTGAATATATATTGACTAAAATTTTGAACATTGACCATATAAAAATTAACATTAAGAGTAAAATTATGAATGTTGAAAGTTGTTGTGGTGGACTGGTGGTGTATACAAAGTTGTATGCACCGAGTGTAAGATAATCTGATTGATTTTATGATTTTGTAGAACATATTATATGCATGATTTTATATTTATGAAAATCAAGGTATATATAACATATTATAATTATGACTTTATGTCATTTAGATGGAGCGTGGATCAGCATATGCATTATTACAACTTACAACTGTTACAGATACACAAGGAACCATCATATGGGACATGTTGAGCACTAGTTATTAGAAATTATCAACGCATGAAAATGAGATAGATGTGCTAAGGAACAAGTAAAAATGAACTTTTAATTTCTATAATAATACTTACAACAAAGTATTTGATTATATTTATTAACAGTCAATTTTATCCTACATATTAAAAATTTGTATTTTTAATAAAAATATAGACCGTAAGTTGGTGCTGTCACAAAGTATTATGTATCCGACTCTACTCATCTCAAATATTATGGGTCCTTCAAAGGAGATTGGCAGATTGCGGTTGCTAATAATCCTGTGACTAAGATATGACTCACTATTTCAAGCCAACCCTATGTGTATTAACATGTACACCCTATGTTTTTTTTTGTTTGATACATTTTAACTTGCACATATACCGATGTACTTATTTGATCTTAAATATCTTTTGTTATGTAAATATAAAAATTATAATCATTGGATATTAATAACGTAATCATTAAGACGAATCAAACAAGAGCCTGTATAATTATATTATGTTTTATATATCGAAATTAATTTATAAGACTCTCTCATCTTATGATTAGTGTCATAATTCCAAATGTATCGAACATCTAGGAATGAAGCGAGTACTTTTTTTCTCTTTTGCTCTTTATCACTTAATTCTCATTTTTACAAAAGTGTGTTACACTAATAATAACAATCTTTGTTTATCTGAAATGGATGAGCAGGCAATGACAATGCATATGGTGAGCTATGGAGGGAAGGCTGAACTTCAAGTGAAGGGGGCTAATGACATCATCACTTACCCCGAATATTTCGGAAAGTGTTTTCAGAAGGCCATTCTTGAAATGATGAATTGGATTTACATGTCAACGGTCATATTTTGTATTATATTAAGTAGTAGGTTTATTGTATTAACATTTCACTGATCAAATTTCGTATTATATTAAGGAGTAGCTTTCAAATAATTTGTTAAAATATTAAGTATTCCGTAATTAAGGGAATAACCACGTACTGGAGTTTTTATCGATATCATGCTTATTGCATGTATATAGGATCTTGCCGGAATTTAGCTTCATCTGCAAAACTGTATTACAGGTACCTATAATGCTTTTGTATAAGTTCTAGCTTTTATGATAATTTAACTTGTGACATAATTTCAGGTAGTGTTAATATAACACTGTGATTATAGTTTCATATAATCTGCAACGATTTGACATAAAATAGAAAGAAAAAATGTATAATCGTTAGTTCGTTACAAATAATGAGAAATAGAGCACTAATATAAGGTGCAGTACATGACCTCGTTTTCATTACTATATTAGGTGCACCACATGACACAATTTAATTTCAAACAACTTACTTACCTAATTATACATCAAAATCCAACCATGTGAGCAAACGTAACCTAAAAATTGAAACATTTTGAACTGCTTCGATAAGAATAAACTCGATTCTAAGAAACAATTGTAACTTATTAAATTGATAAAAACTATCCAAATTTAATTGAATTTGGTGTGAAGTATGGTATGTATTTATATTATTATCAGGCGAAAAGACGACCCAACTAGAGTGCAACACATCAAATTATATACATTATCCACTTTCAATTGCCCAACCAGCAGCCGTTTTCAAAATTTTGAGATGTAAGAAAGGGTAAAGGGTTAAGGACCATACACATATAAGTATATAATTTCAATTATTTTCTAGACTTTACACATAAATATCAACCACTCACAATCAGCCCACCAACCATCAGCCGACCAATATTTCGTAAAAAAACAAACTTTCATACCCCAGTATAACATTCGACGATCAAAATTTCAAAATCACCCAAAAAAACAACAAAAAAAATCTCGCCAAAAAAGAAAAAACTTAGTTTATTTCAACATCATAAAAAAAAAAAACAGAGGATCAAACTTGTACTACCATGGAAGCAAGTACAAAAGATGAGCCAGTAACCCCAGCAGGGAGACTGTTTCTACAACCCCAGTTCTTCCAAATCATCAACTGTGCTATAGGATTTAAAAACCCTTTTAACATTGACGCCTTTAAAACAGAGGTTTCAAACTCATTAATGGTGAAACACCCTAGATTTTGTAGCATTTTAGTATATGATAAACAGGGGAAGGAGCATTGGAGAAGAACTCAAGTCAATTTAGAAGATCATATAATCATTCACCATGAAAACCCACCTTCAGATTTTGAATTTGATGAAGATGATGATCAAAAGATCAATTCTTTATTAGCCGATTTCGCGGTTTCGTCTCCTTTGAGTACTGATAAACCTTTGTGGGAAATTCATGTTATGATTGGGTTGAAATGTGCTATTCTTCGGATTCATCATGCTTTGGGAGATGGGATTTCTTTGATGTCGTTGTTTTTAGCTTCTTGTAAAAGATTGGATGAAAATAGTGAAAATTTAAATGGTGGGAAAAACAGAGGAAACAGGGGAAAATTAGGATTAGTGGGAGTAATTAAGATGATTTGGTTGACGATAATTGCGGGAATCGGGTTTGTTGGGAGGTTGTTATGGGTTAAAGATGAAAAGACGGCGATTAGTGGCGGCGATGGGGTGGAGCTTTGGCCGCGGATGGCGGCTACGGCGAAGTTTAGTCTTGATGATATGAAAATTGTTAAAAGGGCTATTCCTAATGGAGTAAGTATAAAAGTTTTGATTTTCTTCTTCTTATAGTTGATTATTTTTGTTACCATGTTTAGTAATTAGTTTGGACTATATAGTATGTATTTGATGATGGTGTAACATGTAGAATTGTACAAATATGGTTAATTACTTGCGTAGTATTATTCATTGAAAATCTAAAATTATAATCCATAAATCACCTTAAAGAGGCCAAAGAACTGCTTTTACAAAATGACAATGAGTCAATTGGTGAATGTGTTAATGATTGCAGACGATCAACGATGTTCTCTTTGGTGTAATTTCTTCTGGCTTCTCAAAATATTTGGATATTCGATCATCTCATGGTACGAATTGAAATGACCCTTTCTTCTTCTTACTAAAATTATTGAAATTGCGTGCTAAGCAATTCTCAACACTAGTAGTTGTGCACTAGCTTTGCAGGAAGGGCTTCAACTCACGGGATTAGCCATGGTTAATCTGAGAAAGCAATCCGGATTACAGGTAGATAACACAGACACATAGTGATCGTTTCATGTTATTAATATTGATAATGTTGCTTACTTACATAACTTAATTTCAGCCAATAAGCCCATAATCATTCTTTTTGTAAGTAGGAAATGTCAAAGTTGATGGAAGACGATTCTCAAGGAACATGGGGTAATCAATT
This sequence comes from Suaeda aralocaspica, assembly GCA_016808085.1. Lineage (NCBI taxonomy): Eukaryota > Viridiplantae > Streptophyta > Magnoliopsida > Caryophyllales > Amaranthaceae > Suaeda > Suaeda aralocaspica. The sequence goes on from PYUH01000145.1 coordinate 3,835,106, forward strand.
CGGAATGATTCTTTTACCTGTTTATTGTCGCACAAAAAATACAAATCCTCTCGATTTCGTGAACAAGGCTAAGGTGATGCTTGATCGGAAAAAACAGTCGTTGGAGGCTCATCTTACATACAATATAGGATACTTAATCATGTCTCTCCTAGGACCAAAGGTAAGATGATCGCCTCAGTATTATGGTAGGTTTTAAGCAACCACCACATTAATTATACCATACACTTGTATTAGTAATTATTTTTCATAGATAAATCATGCATGATACAATTTCAAACGTGTAAAATTCGTCTACAATTCACAAAGATCGAATTCATGTGAGATTGTTTCACTTAAGGTTTGGCTATCATTTCAGGTTGCAAGCATGGTTAATCACAGGGTAGTTTGTAATACAACCTTCACAATCTCAAACATGGTTGGTCCACAAGAAGAGTTGGCATTTGCTGGCAACCCAATTACCCATTTCAGAGCAACTTCTTGTAGCTTGCCTCATGTAAGTCTCCATCATTATACTAATGTGTGGAAGATATGTCATTAATTGATGGTTTGAGACATCATGTCATCATATTATAACATTAACACTAACTTGATTACCGATGATGTCTTGGTCTAATGGTTAAAAATTAAGGGTTTGTGTATGAAGGTCACAAAGATCAAATCCCCCTTCCCTATTTGAAACATACATTTTCGTTGTTTTTATTTTTTGATGCTATTTTTTTTCTTCTTTGTTTTTCGATGCTATACATTGTCCTTGTGACTCATCTGCATTGGAAAAAAAAAAAAAAAAAAAAAAAAAAAT
>PYUH01000145.1:3835929-3850423 GCA_016808085.1 Suaeda aralocaspica
TTCGAAGGATTTAAATTTGTTTGCGAGTAGCGGACATCCGCACGGCCCCAATCAGGCTTCACACTCCCGAATCCCACCATCTAATCCCAAATATTCCAACAATCTTAATCCACCCCTATAGCTTGCTACACCCAAATAAAAATACATCCACACAGACAGCCACATACATGGTCAAATCAACTCATTTTGCACCTGAATTCCACTATATCCCACTATTTTCTCTACCACTTCCTTCTCCTGTTTTTTACATTCAACATTTATAAGCTCTTGATTTTTCAATCATTTCATCATCAAACATTTTTTCCATTTTAATACGATCAGTTGTTAACAGTATCGCTTTATAAAAGCAGCCCCTGAACATCAAAAAAACCCCATTCCTAAAGAATGATGAATTCGAAGAAATAATGATATTAATTCCATAACAACATGACGCTCACACAATCAGGTTATCAGTACTAAAGGAGAGGGAAACCGCGAATCAGCTAAAAATGAATTGATTTGTTCTTCTTGACTTGTCAAATTCAGAATCTATATGGAGGATTTAAAGTGATGAATTATAAATGATCATCTAAATTGACTTGGTTTTTCTCCAAAACTCCTTCCCTTGTTTATCAACCACAAAAGGCTTGAAAAATCTCAGGCTGTGTTTCGCATATCAAGTTCTCATCTCTGTTTTCACAACTTCTATATCAATGGGGTTTTTTAAGCTTAAGCACAGTGATTGTTAAGTTAAGTGTGGTTGAAGAAGGAGGCGCCCTGTCGCGACACTGCTTCCTTATTGCTCTAGTTGGCTTCCCTGGGTAAGAGAAATTGAATCCCTGTTATGTTGGAAGATCATAATATTTTGGCGAGGTTTGTTTTACACTATAATTGAATCAACTATGGTTAAATTGAAGAACATTATAGTTGAAATAACACACAAAAAAAAAAACAAAAAAATGAAGTTTTTTTACATGAATTACCAAAGCTTGAAGCACCCACAATGGGTGGAGGATGAGAGAAATGAGAAGGACTATAAAAGAAAGAAGAAGATAGAGGAAAAATAAAATGGAGGGAATATTGAACCTTGAGGGAAGTAATTAACAGTCTGTCCTCTTTAAGTTGATGCAAATTAAAAAGGAACCAATACAGTAAGGCTAAGTGGCCAATGGCCATGGAATAGAAACAATTATATTAGGTAGTTAATAATTAAGAGTGTTTTAGAAGGTAGTTTTGTCTATAAAAAATTGGCATTATTTAGATACTTGGGACAATTTTGATTTTATATGCTCTTTCATACAATGGCATCTCCAAAAACATTTCGCCAGCCAGTGGAACGAGGAATACATATAAGTTATACATATTGGCGGGGAGGTTTAGACCTTTTGTTGCCTTCAACACTAACCTATTATATAATGCTTAATCCATAGATCACACGATCGATCGACATGATGATATATTAAGTTAGTGTTATTGAATCCTAGCGACCGATCACATATAAACAATCCATTCACTATCTAAAAGTTTTTCCCAAAATTGTTAAAATGGCAGGGAGTTCTCTACGGATCACCCAACTATATGCAATTATTTCGATCCCAACTACCCATCATTCAATTTCAAGCCATATGTTTGAAAACTCGCTCCTCACTATGGAGTTAAGACTATATACATAGATAATAGCTGTTTTTACAGAGTGATTGTTTGAATTGCTAATTTTGCCATTAAAGAACACTGATCAAATCCTATATCGATACGATCATCTTAATTAATTTCAGTCAAAACATGGTAGGGAAACGTACAGAGTGAATTTCCAAATGTGTTAACCTTTGTGATCTCCTGAACACTATCTAGCTACGGGCTTGCTTATGGTGATTGAGTTTGCAATTATATTTTCTTAAGGCATCTCAATGACTGTATCTATCAATTATTGAATCCTGACGCTCGATCATGGCACTATATGATTTGTGTTCCGATCGGGCTATAGAGCGTGATTAGGGATACTTTGCCAATGGCCGATATTAGGGCTCCGTTAAACAACTCCTTGTCATCAAACATCCGTCTTACCCTTAGCTCACTCGTCATGTTTTTTTACTGTATATAATATTTTTCACTTGCTACAAGTACAACTGTACTTATATAGTTATTGTACACAAACATTAATCAAATTCAACATGCCAATTGTTACAACTAAGTACCCCAAATGACGTTACGTAAATATGAAGAAATTAACAAGATAAAAATGCAATTAGATTGAGTTACATCATTTGTATCTCAATTTGGAATTAAATTCTTCATTGTTTGCTTTTTGAAGTATGGTTAGTTTTATTTCGTTTTGTACTATTCACCCTTATTACGAACTCTATCTTTTAACTCGCAATTAGCTCGGACTCGATACAATACTATTGTTTTCATTGATACTAGCGTTGCGTTAGTAAAGGGGGCATGATTGATAATTATTTTCAATAATATGTGTTTTATCAATAGAGAAGTATATAGAACATTGCCTCATGATAAAAATAAAATGATAAATTATAAAAAGTATTGAAAATTTGTAAGCACAAAAAATATAATAATTTAAACTTAGAAGTTGGGAATAAATGGAACTTTAAGAACGTCGTAAACAACTCAACTTGGCTCAAAACTATAAAAGGCATGAGTCGAGCAACTTTTAGCTCGTGATGGACTAGCTGGATAAGCATCCCTGCTGACCTACTGTGCTACTGAAATGCTTCTCCTGACTAAGATTGGGCTGGATGGTCGAATCAATTAATCCAAAAAGTGTAATACTAAACATAATATAATGTGTGCTCATCACAAACCCAAAAGATTTTGGCTGGCCATATTATTCCTACAGAAACTCAAATAAGATGGGATCAGTGGATCATATTGCTATCTGTACTAATATCGGTCCAACTCAAGATACGGATTACAACTTGGTAAGCTAAGAAGAGTCCATGAGGAGGACCATTCTAGCTGAAGGTTAGAATCTTAATACTCGATCAAGAGAGAGGTAATCAACGACGCCAACGATAATTAGGTGACTTAAAAGAATTTGTCCCAAAACATGTATTACGTCCGTTACAAGTAAATACAACAATTAAGCGTTTTTTTTTAAATTGTTGCATTTTGTTGATAAATCGCGGTTGTTGTATGAACTGATAGGACTTCACATGTGAGAGAGAGTGAGTTGGTGAAAAGATTGTACTAATATGATTGTCTCACATTGTTAAAATGAGAGAGATGATTTGCCACTTATAAGGATAATAAGGTTAAGGACTTAAAGGAGCTATTCCTTTATGTCTTGTTCTTGTGTAACCTCACCTTTAGCTGGACTATTTCTCGCAATATATGTGGTATGTGACCCATTCCCTTTTCAAAGGTATACAGGTAATATATTCTTAAAAATGTGATGCGTTAATTACGGCTAGAAATTGTTTTCACAGAAAAAACTGTACCTAAAGTAAATTTATACAGGTTAATAAATGTTTAATGGTTACATTTAAAATATTTGAAACATATAATCACGTACGAGTACTAAAGGAATAGAGTGTTTGAACTTTGAATATTGACCATATAGAGGCAACGTAAAATTAAGAGTGGTAGATGACAAATTTTGCAGCATTCTTCATTTCAAGCAAAGCATCTTCAAAGCACTTTCCAAGAAGTCTGATCAGGGATTATGTCTTTTCTACTTGCAAGTTCGTTCATTCCCGCATAGCTCACCATTAACATTGACAATGCCTATAAACAAAAACAAAATAATAAAGATAAAAATATTTCTTAATTATGTAGATTCTTCAAAGGTTTTAGTCGTGGAGTGAAATACAATTTGATGGGGTCTATAAGTCTATTTATCCACCACCATTAAAGAGCGTTATGGAGTGAAGTGCCCCAATATTATGGGTTGTTGGTTGGTGATAATGATGTGTCAATCAACATAACACAAAGATTAATTGTGCGATATGACAATATTAGTAAGAAAAAACTTACTGAGCAAAGCTAGATGTGGTTGCCCTGAAAGAGTACGGGGTTGCCGGGGCGTGTGTGCCCACAAATGCTATTTCTCTTGTGGACCGACAATATTAGAGATCATAAATTTGTATTACATATATTTTTTAATTAAGCGTGGTGCTGCCTGAATTGATCTAAATAATATATCAAATGTTTTATGTGCTTTTTCTATTTTTCTTAATAAAATTATTTGTTTCATGTCTTAACTGGGATTTTAAATCATCATGTGTAGTTATATATGTACGGGTGATAACATTAGTGGTTATTCAATATACACTTCATAATAATATTATTCTCCGTTACATACTATTTGCAAACAATTTGACATAAAAGTAAAGAGGGAAAATATCTAATCACTGCAAATAATGTGTACAAGAGAGTAAGTATTAAAGAAAACAACTATCTGACTTTATTCCTAAGAGGACCTTATAAAGTAGCCTATAGTGTATGAAAATGAGCCTCCAATGATTGTTTTTTCTGATCGAGCATCACTTAGCCCTCCTCACAACAATAAAAGAGGATTTTGTGTTTTGACGTGGCAATAAACAGGCAAAAGAATAATCCAAATTGATACACCCATCTCCTTGAGAAACTCATATCTTCCACACTTGACAAAACATACTTAGTAAACAAGAATTAATCACATCTATAAGCTTATTAATTAGTGGCTTATTATGTTTTTTTTGTCTGTACTTATACAGTACCTGTAACCTGGGTTGCTTTCGTAAATTAATTATGGTGTTCCGATGAGTTGAAGTCCCTCCGACATAGCTAGTGAGCACACCTAAAAGCTTCGACTTTTATATATGCATGGTACACCATAGGAAGTAAAATAGATACAATACAAAGTACAACTATTGTTAAGCGTCTATATGCATGGTTACATACATTAATTATTGTTTATGTAAGAGAAAACTTCTGATGTTGGTGAGGTTTGTTTTGTCTTAAGTTAGAAGTTTGAATCTAATGTATAGTACATTCCTATGATTTTCAATGATGGTTGGTGTTTTTTTGTGTGGTGGTTTTCTAATTGTCAATATCAGAAAGTAACGAGAAAGGAATGTCCCTTTCAACGAGCTCTGGGATTTTATTTTATTAATTGAGCGCTATTAGGGTCTTATCATTTGGACTTTTTTTTTTTGCAAGTTAATTTGAGTTAAGTTCAACACATTCTAGCAATTCCAGTGATAATATATTACATTTAATTCAGTTAAAAAGAACAAATCTTAGATGTTGGCAAAATGCTTCATACAGATAAGATAGAGACAAGTCAAAGAGAACTGACATCATTAGAAAGCACGTAGACTTACTCAAATTCAAACTTATTTTTGTTTTTCTAATTTGAAATGAAGAAATTAACATAGCTATGAGGATTTTATTTTATTTTTATTTTTAACAAGCACCTATTGCAAAAGTACTACTCTCTGTACTCTTGTTTGCCTATATGGTAAAGAATTTTAGGAATATGAGTTTTAGCTACAAGGGCATCTTAGTTTAATCTTTATTTACCATAGGAAAATTCAGATTAATATGGATTTTCAATCTCCTTTTCCAAACATTACTACTCTTTTCATATACTCAAATACTCATCTCAATTAATTTTTCGGTCTGACATTGTTATAAAATAAAATCTTTAGTTAGCTGCTATCTTTTCGCCATTATTACAGACGACAACACTACCCACACAATTTTCAACCCCGTCGAGTTTTCTAACATAAATAATAGTTAAATCTTGAAAGCCTGTTTTAAGGTATTATGTTAGAAGAGTATGCAACCCTTGTGGCTTCTTATCTCCTCACATTAATCACCTTAATTAGCTACCAGGACCAGCATAGGATAACAACTTCCTAAAGTCTGCTGCATTAAGGGAGCTAGTGAGTATGGGAACTAGAATACACAAACCTCAGAGACACTCTACTTACAATGAGTGATTGTGCTTGTAGGGCAGGCGGATTACACCTCCTAAATAAACTCTACCACATAAGGGTGATAGCTCTGCTAAAACGTCGATTCCAACCAAAAAAAAAAAAAACCTCGAAGTACATTTAAACTCAATACATCAACCATACCATCTCGTATCTCTCAGAGCTACATTTTGGATTATATTTTTTCAAAATTTAACATGAATAAAGTGTCATATGAGACAAGTTTACTAAGATCTTAGCCATGTCCATCAGTATTTTCGACATAATATATATAAAACAACATAATCAATCCTGCAGAGTCAACATGAGAGCTTAGTGAACAATGTCAAAATAAGCTGCGTTTCAACGTCAAGTGAATTTGAGCGCCGAACCAGAACAAGTTTAAAAAACTTAATCAAAATATCACAACCTAAGCGCTTCAATCGTATATGAGTTAATATACCGATCTCTGACTTTAGAAAACAATCGTTTCCCTGTATGTATAAATCCTCTAACACCATATACTCCAACCAATCCCAATCTATAACAATGCGAACATTAGTATGATAGGAGGTAGGATCAATGATTAGATGTCTAATCGACCAAAACAATTTGTGGCACGCAGTCTATCATTTCATGCACCAAGGCTATCTTCAAAGCACTTTGCCAGAAACTTGGTATCAGGTATAAAGCTTTTGCCACTAGTATTTGCCGTTGGCTCCCCGCGTAGCTGTATCAATATGCATAGTTAGTGCCTGCCATCTAGCAATTATTAATCAAAACCGAAATCGACCATTTCAAGCTTCAGTTTTGAGTGGCTAAGCACAAATTAATAAGATTATAGGCATTCTATTCCCGAACCGATTCGAGTGTTCAATTGCATCTAACTAAAAGTTCGTTGAGTCAAGCGCACCAGTAGTTAGAAAAAAAAAAAAAAAAAAACTAACTAACTGGTGCTTGACTCACACATTTTTAGTTGAAACCGTGAATCGGTTCGATAGAATGCCTATAATCTATTAATGTTGTGCTTGACTCAAAAACTTAAGGCTAAAATGGTTCGATTTCGATTTTGATTATGCTATGCAGGCAGTAACTATGCATATGATAAGCTACGCGGGGATGGCAAACATGCAAATACTAGTGGCAAAAGACATTATACCTGATCCAAGGTTTCTGGCAAAGTGTTTTGAAGATGCCTTGCATGAAATGAAGAATGCTGCCACAAATGTTGTGATGTGATCTAGACATTCTAAAATGATCACTCCTCAATACTATAGTCATTGTATAGATTGGGATTGGTTGGTATATGGTGTTAAATTACAGGGAATGTTGTTTTCTAAAGGGAGATAGGTTAGACTCATATATATTTGATAGCTTAGGTTGTGATATTTTGATAGTTTTAAACTTGATTCGCCTCAAATTAATTGAAACGCCTCTATTTTGACACTGTTCACTAATCATTCATTTACTCTCATGATTTATTTCTGTGTTTTATATATTTATTCGAAAAACTATGGACATGTGAGATCTTATTAAACTTGTCTCAATATGCACTTTATCATTTAAATTTTAAAAAAATCTAATCAAAATGTGCTCTGAGATATCGATGATTTATTAGTTTATGTATTGAGAAATGTACTCGAGGTTTTTTTTTTTGGTTGGAATAGACGTTAGCAGAGCTATCACCCTTAATGTGGTAGAGTTTAATTAGGAGGTTGTAATCCCAGCCTCCTAGCTCAATCCCTCATTGTAGTAGAGTGTCTGAGGTTGTATTCCTAGTTCCCTACTCCCTAGCTCCCTTAATGCAGCAGACTTTAGGAAGTTGTTATCCTAGCTGGCCTGGGTAGCTAATTAAGGTGATTAATGTGAGGAGATAAGCCACAAGGGTTTGCATCTTTCTAACAATAACCTTAAACAGGCTTTCAAGATTTAACTTCATTTTATGTTAGAAAACTACTTTTTGATTGGTTGAAATTGTGTTGGTTGTCGTACTTGAAATTTTAAATGGCGAAAAGATAAGCAGCTAACTAAAAGATTTTTTATTTATACAATGTACCTGAAATTATTATTATTATTATTATTATTATTATTATTATAAATATATTATTTGGTTGAAAAGAGAGATTTGAAAATCCATATGAATCTGATTTTCCTATGGTAAAATAAAGATTAAACTAAGATGCCCTTGTAGCTTAAAACTCTCATTATTCCTAAATTCTTTCATATAGGCCAAACAAGATACGAAGTAGTAGTAATTTTGCAATAGGTGCTTGTTAAAAATAAAAATAAAAATAAAATCCTCAATAGCTATGTTAATTTCTTCATTTCAAATTAGAAAAAACAAATAATAAGTTTGAATTTGAGTACTACGGTGCTTTCTTAATGATGTCAGTTCTCTTTGACTTGTTTATCACATGTATGAAGCATTTTTGCCAACATCTAAGATATTGTTCTTTTTAACTGAATTAAATGTAATATATTATCACTGGAATTGCTAGAATGTGTTGAACTTAACTCAAATATAAACTTGCAAAAAAAAAAAAGTCCAAAATAATAGACCCTAATTAGCGCTCAATTAATAAAATAAAATCCCAAGAGCTCGTTGAAAGGGACATTCCTTTCTCGTTACTTTCATGACATTGACAATTAGAATAAACCACCACACAAAACGAACCAACCAATCATTGAAAAATCTAGGAATTGTACTATACATTTAGATTCAAACTTCTAACTTAAGACAAAACAAACCTCACCAACATCAAAGTTTCTTCTTACATAAACAGACATAATTAATGTATGTAACCATGCATATAGACGCTTAACAATAGTTGTACTTTGTATTGTATCTATTTTACTTCCTATGGTGTACCATGCATGATATAAAAGTCGTAAGCTTTTATGTGTGCTCACTAGCTATGTCGGAGGGACTTCAACTCATCGGAACAGCCATAATTAATTTACGAAAGCAACCCAGGTTACAGGTACGTATAATGTACAGACAAAAAAAACATAATAAGCCACTAATTAATAAGCTTATAGATGTGATTAATTCTTGTTTACTAAGTATGTATTGTCAAAGTTGATGGAAGATGATGATTCTCAAGGAAGATGGGGTAATCAATTTGGAATTATTCTTTTGCCTGTTTATTGCCACGTCAAAACCACAAATCCTCTTGATTTTGTGAGGAGGGCTAAAGTGATGCTCGATCAGAAAAAACAATCATTGGAGGCTCATTTTCATACACTATAGGCTACTTTATAATGTCCCTCTTAGGAATAAAGGTCAGATAGTTGTTTTTCTTTAATTACTACCTCTGTACACATTATTTGCAGTGATTAGATATTTTTCCTCTTTACTTTATGTCAAATTGTTGCAAATAGTATGTAACGGAGATAATATTATATATGAAGTAGTATATTGAAATAACCACTAATGTTATCACCCGTACATATATAACTACACATGTATTGATATTTAATAATCTCCTTGAGTTTACATGACAAAATAAATTTTATTAGAAAAAATAGAAAGCACATAAATAACATTTGATATATTATTTAGATCAATTTCAGGCAGCAACCACGCTTAATTAAAAAATAATATGTAATACAAAATTTATGATCTCTAATATTGTCGGTCCACAAGAAGAAATAGCATTTGTGGGCAACCGGGCAACCCCGTCACCTCTTTCAGGGCAACCACATCTAGCTTTGCTCATGTAAGTTTTCTTACAATTATATTGTCATAATCGCCAAATTTATCTTTCAGTTATGTTGATTGATGCACATTATCACCAACCAACACCATAATATTGGGGCACTTCACTCCATAAACGCTCTTTAATGGTGTGATGCAAATAGACTTATAGACCCCATCAAATTGTATTTCACTACCACGACTACAACCTTTGAAGTAATCTACATTATTAAGAAATATTTTTATCTATTTATTTTGGATTTTTGGTTTATAGGCATTGTCAATGTTAATGGTGAGCTATGCGGGAATGACGAACTTGCAAGTAGCAAAAGACATAATCCCTGATTCAGGACTTCTTGGAAAGTGCTTTGAAGATGCTTTGCTTGAAATGAAGAATGCTGCAGAAAATGTTGTCATCTAGCCATTCTTAAATTTATCGTTGCCTCATTGGTCAAATATTCAAAGTTCAAACTACTCTTTCTTTAGTACTCGTACGTGATTATATGTTTTCAAAATATTTTAAATGTAACCATTAAACATTTATTAATCCTGTATAAAATATTACTTTAGGTACATGTTTTTCTGGATTAAACAATTTCTAGCCGTAATTAACGCATCACATTTTTATGAATAAATTACTCTGTATTACCTTTGTTATAAATATGGGAATGGGTCACACCCATTAGCGAGAAATAGTCCAGCTTAAAAGGTGAGGTTACACCTCAAAACTATATGACAATAAAGGAAATAGCTCCTTTAAGTCCTTAACCTTATTATCCTTATAAAGTGGCAAAATCTCTCTCTCATTTTAACAATGTGAGACAATCATATTTAGACTTCAACACTCTTCTTCACATGTGAAGTCGCTTCAGTTCATACAACCTGCGATTTATCAACAAAATGCAACAATTTAAAAAAAAACGCTTAATTGTTGTATTTTACTTGTAACGGACGTAATACATGTTTTGGGACAAATTCTTTTAAGTCACCTAATTATCGTTGGCTCGTTGATTACCTCTTCTTGATCGAGTATTAAGATTCTAAGCTTCCAGCTAGAATGGTCCTCCTCATGGACTCTTCTTAGCTTACAAGTTGTAATCCGTAATCTTGAGTTGGACCGATATTTAGTACAAGATGACAATATGATCCACTGATCCCATCTTATTTGAGTTTCTGTATGAATTAATATGGCCAGCCAAAATCTTTTGGGTTTGTGATGGACCACACATTATATTATGTTTTAGTATTACACTTTTTGGATTAATTGATTCGACCAATCCAGCCCAATCTTAGTCAGGAAGAAGCATTTCAGATAGCACAGTAGGTCAGCAGGGATGCTTATCCAGCTAGTCCATCACGAGCTAAAAGTTGCTCGACTCATGCCTTTTAAGTTTTGAGCCAAGTTGAGTTGTTTACGAACGTTCTTTCAAAGTTCCATTTTATCCCAACTTCTAAGTTTAAAATTATTATATTTTTTTGCTTACAAATTTATTCAATACTTTTTATAATTTATCATTTTATTTTTATTCAATGAGGCAATGTCTATATACTTCTCTATTGTAAAAACATATTAATTGAAAATAATTATCAATCATGCCCCCTTTACTAACGCAACGCTAGATCAATTGAAAACAATAGTATTGTATCGAGTTCCGAGCTAATTTGCGAGTTAAAAGATAGAGTTCGTAATAAGGGTGAATAGTACAAAACGAAATTAAACTAACCATACTTCAAAAAGCAATAACAATGAAGAATTTTAATTTCTCAAATTGAGATACAAATGATGTAACTCAATTCTAAATTGCATTTTTATCTTTGTTAATTTTCTTCATATTTACGTAAATGTCATTTGGGGTACTTAGTTGTAACATAATGGCATGTTGAATTTGATTATATGTTTTGTTACAATAACTATATAAGTACAGTTGTAACTTGTAGCAAAGTGAAAAATATTATATACAGTAAAAAAAAACATGACGAGTGAGCTAAAGGGTAAAGACCGGATGTTGATGACAATGGAGTTGTTTAACGGAGCCCTAATATCGGCCATTGGCAAAGTATCCCTAATCAACGCTCTATAGCCCGATCGGAACACAATATCATAGTGCCATGATCGAGCGTCAGGATTCAATAATTGATAGATACAGTCATGTAGATGCCCTTAAGAAATATATTGCAAACTCAATCAACCATAAGCAAGCACCCTAGCTAGAGTGGTCAGGGATCACAAAGGTTAACACACTTTGGAAATTCACTCATGTACGTTCCCTACCATGTTTTTGACTGAAAATAATAATGATGATCGTATCGATGATGGATTTGATCAGTTCATTTAATGGCAGAAATTATTGCAATGTCAACAATACTCTGTGAAAAAACAAGCTATTAGCTATGTATATAGTACTCCATAGTGATGGAGCTGAGTTTTCAACATATGCATTGAAATTGAATGATGTGTAGTTGGGAATCGAAATAATTGCATATAGTTGGGTGATCCGTAGAGTACTCCTGCCATTTTAACATTTTGGGAAAAACTTTTAGATATGAATGGATTGTTTATTAGTGATCGAGTCGCTAGGATTCAATAACACTAACTTAATTATCAATCATGTCTTGATCTGGTGGACTAATGGTTAAGACTAATATAATGGTTAGTGTACGAAGCTAACAAAGGTCTAAACCTCCCCCATATGTAGTATACTTATATGTATTCCTCGTTCCACTGTCTGGCGAAATGTTTTGGAGATGCATTGTATGAAATAAGCAATAATTAAAATCAAAATTGTCCCAAAGTATCTAATATATGCCAATTTTTATAGACAACTACCTTCTAAAACTCCTTAATTATTAAACTACCTAATATAATTGTTTCTGACTTCCAATTGGGTACCACTGCCACTTACTGTATTTTCTTTTATTTGCATACTTAAAAGGACGACTGTTAATTAATTCCCTCAAGGTTCACATATTTCCCTCCATTTTATTTTCCTCTATCTTCTTCTTTCTTTTTATATTCCTTCTCTTTCTCTCATCCTCACCATTGTTGGGGGTAGCTTCAAGCTTTTGGTAATTCATGTAAAAAAATCATCTTTTTTTTTTTTTTGTGTGTTATTTCAACTTAATGTTCTTCAATTTAACCATAGTTGTTCAAATTATAGTTTAAACAAACCTCGCCAAAATTATAGTGTCTTCCAACATAAATAAACAGAGGATTCAATTTCTCTTACCCATGGAAGCCACTAGAGAAGAGCCAGTGTCGCCGACAGGGCGCCTCCTTCTTCAACCACAATTCAACTTAACAATCAACTGTGCTTTAAGCTTAAAAAACCCCATTGATATAGAAGTTGTGAAAACAGAGATGAGAAACTTTGATATGGCGAAACACCCTAGATTTTCAAGCCTTTTAGTGGTTGATAAACAAGGGAAGGAGTTTTGGAGAAAAACCCAAGTCAATTTAGATGATCATTTAATAATTCATCACTTTAATCCTCCATTAGATTCTGAATTTGATCAAGTTCAAGAAGAAACAATCAATTCATTTTTAGCTGATTTCGCGGTTTCCTCTCCTTTAAGTACTGATAAGCCCTTGTGGGAGCTACATGTTGTTATGGAATTAAATATCATTATTCTTCGAATTCATCATTCTTTAGGAGATGGGGTTTCTTTGATTTCATTGGTTTTAGCTACTTTCAAAAGATTAAATGGAAAAAATGTTGATGATGATGATGAAAATAAGAAGGCTGTTAATGTTGCAGAGAAAAACAGAGGAGAAAGGAAGTGGAGAGAAAAAGGGATGATAGGATTAATGAAAATGATTTGGTTTACCATCATTGCTGTGATTGGGTTTATTGGAAGGTCTTTGTGGATTAAAGATGTGAATACTGGGATTAGTGGTGGGGATGGGGTGGAGCTTTGGCCGCGGATGGCGGCTACTGCAAAATTTAGTCTTGAAGATATGAAAATTGTCAAAAGGGCTATTCCTAATGCTGTAAGTTAATATTTTCCCTCTTCCTAATTTGAAAATTATGTATTGAAAGGTGAGAATTTTTAAGTGGCCGTTTGAGAAACGGCTACTAAAATAATATAAATGTTTACTACTGTAAATTAATAATACATACAACTGTAAACATGAATAGTGTTCAACATAATAGGAATTGAATATTGATATCGAATGACATGATAAATCATTAAATCAATAGCTTCCTTATTGCAGACCATTAACGATGTTCTATTTGGAGTAATTTCTTCGGGCTTGTCAAAGTATTTGGACATTCGATCTTCCCATGGTATAAAACTAACAATCACTTCTTACCTTAAATTATTCCTTTCTTTGATGTAATAACCAACTTCAGTAGCTAACTTTATATATGTAAGCTATAACCATGCATAGATGCTTAACAATATTTGTACTTTGTATTATATCTATTGTACACCCTATGGTGTATCATACATGAATTAAAAGTCTTAAGCTTTTGTGTTTGCTCACTAGCTATGCCGGAGGGACTTCAACTCACCGGAATATCTATGGTTAATTTACGAAAACAACCTGGACCACAGGTACGTATGATGTACAAACAAATAAGACGCACCTAGTTATTAAGGTTATAGAAGTAATAATAAATTCTTGTTTTCTAAGTAGGAATTGTCAAAGTTGATGGAAGATGATGGTTCTCAAGGAAGATTGAATAATCAAATTGGAATGATTCTCTTACCTGTTTTTTGCCACGCCAAAAAGCCCAAAACCACAAATCCTCTTGATTTTGTGAGGAGGGCTAAGGTGATGCTCGATCAAAAAAAACAATCATTGGAGGCTCATTCTTCATACACTATAGGCTACTATATATTGTCCCTCTTAGGGATAAAGGTTAGATAGTTTTTTTTTTTTTTTTTTTTTTTTTTTTTT
>PYUH01000145.1:3850448-3864069 GCA_016808085.1 Suaeda aralocaspica
TTACTGAAGTCACGAAAGGGATTCAATACATTCATACACATTAGCAGTCATATTTCCATGGAAAGACGACACATAGAATTATAAACATTGCTTGAAACTGATGTAATCTCTATACACTTCCTACTTTCAGTCATCCCACCAAAAATAACAGAATTAATACTACGTAATTATTATAAAAAAAAGATCAGAGGAGAAAGAATGAGGAAAGTTGATGAAAGACTCAAACATACAGGAGATAATAACAAATAAACACGTGATGTAAAAGGGAAGAAATTGGGTACCTGGTAAGGACAGCCTAAAGTCCACCATGGTGATTTCAATGCCACTCTTGCAGCATCTTTAGCTTCTGCAGCACGTCCGACCCTGAAAAAATAATTTTGAATACTGTTAAAGCACACAGCTCCTAAGGCAAACACATATTTCTATAACAATATACTATTAATATTAGCTATATGTACATAGAAACAACTGAAGTAAAAGTCTGCATACTTCAACAGGATCTTTGAATTGAAGACATAAGGCCGTGCGAACCCCGGAAAAGGTCTTTTTTCGTGTAGAATCTCCCGTAACCAACGCTGAAATCTTTAATTCTCATCAAGATAAAAGCCACACAAATGAATCAAACACATAATCCAGAACTGTAGACAGAAATGAAAATTCTCACCTGATCACCATCATCAAAATGCCCGCCACACTTTTCTCTCTAAAACATCAGGAAACAACCCACCTAAAGTAAGAAGAGTACGTCAATATATCATTCAACATGGTGAAGTAGTTATAGATGTGGCATGAGTTATAGAGTTGCTCCTTAACCTTTTGCAGTAGATAAGATATCAAGGCTGGGAGATTGAGACTCAGCAAAGTCACCCCGCTTATAAAGCTTTTCTCCAACCTCAGATGAAGCTGAGAAAGCACATGTCACTTTGATCTTTTTTCAATGCATCTTCCTCAACAAGAATTCTGTGAAATATTGATCCACCTGAATTGCACAGGAAAAATACTTAGCATTTTTTAAGGATTGCTGATACAAAATGGGAGACAATGAAAGACACAATCAGAAGATCCTATAATAGACAGAGCACAAAACCCTTCATTACAGATAGTAGAATTGTCTACATATGCACGTGAACATATGCTTTTAGATTAACTTATTACATTCTTCGCCAAAAGCCACACCCCATGTTTGTGTACTTCCACAACTGGCATCTCCATCCTGCAGGCGGAGATATGGAAGTCTAAAAGTTGGCTATAGTTTTCATAGTATTGTAAAACGTAAAGAAACCGGGTATATAGAATTTTGAATAGCCTACCTTGATGGAGCTGTTGGCCATCGCAGCAAAGCATTGATAGTACCTGTTGAAATTATTAGTTCAATAAGCACAAGAAGCTGATCATAATTGGGAGGAGAGGATGAAACTTTTTAGTCTTATAACCTGATGAATTTTGAAAAGAGGAATAACAAGGGGAATTATGCCCTGCCTACACCAGAGATACGATTGTTTCACCTGTTTAAAGCACAAGACAGTAATAACTTAGCTTTATTTAAAATCTTTCCACATGCGTCCCCACACGATGTTCTCTGGAAGATCTTAGGGTCATTCATCAGAGAAACCAAGAATATGTGACACTAACATTGGTTGGCAACATAAAGTACCGGTCAAAGAATTTTCTCTTTCATTTGTTTTACTAACTACCGGCCGACAACAATGCACATGGACATTCCTTGATAATGCTAATTTAGAGGACATTTTAGTTAGCAAAAATATTAAAATCCACAACATAGAAATTTAGTACAGAGACAAATCCGTTTCCAATTAGACAGTGCAAGGAGTTTATGGTTACAAAATAAAATCACCCCATAGATGAATTTATCCGTAAAAGATGACAGATGAGCATTTGAGGCAGATACAAACCTTTTTGATGTAGCACATTCAACAACTCATGAAGATGCTCAGGGGGCTGAGTGCAAGCAACATCCTTACAAATGATATATGGCCTAACAGCGACGAGCAGAGAACATAAAAAATGGCAAAGGATAGAAAGTTAGAAACCATTTAAGAATATGGTAAACATCTTCAACTAATGCCTTATCAAGTATTACCAGCTAATCCTTCAATTTCCAGATGGAACAATTCATAAGCAGAAACTTCAACAGTAATATACCAACAAAGCATCAATCTTGTATTTGGGTCTCACTCGTGTATGCATTTAACAAGAACGATTCCCATACGGCTATATGTAAAAATATGCATAGATACAGTTGTGCAGGATAATAGGATTTCTCTGGCTAAACCTACAAACAAGAAACCTAGACTAATAGATAATGCAAGACAACATCTTTGCATTCAACTGATTCAAGTCTTATAATCTTGCAAAGTGACAATGCAGGCTTAAGAAGTTATGATCACCATGCTTAACCCTCAATTTTGCGAAAGAAATCTCTTAGCTTATGTTCTTTTGAAATTATTTGAGCTAAAGTGAAACGTACCAAAATATATATAAAATACAGACTCAACAGTTACGAAAGTGAGGATTAAACTGAACTGAGCCAAACCTAAGTCCAAAACACAGGGTCTTAAAGCACATATTGCATCAGTTTCGCCTCGTTATAAACATCACTAAAACAAAACTAGTTTACAAAGACATCTCCCAAATACTTGGCCATGACCAAATTGCCATTACTCCAGCACAGAACTCAATAAGCAGCAAGCCATTGAATCAACAGTAGGTCATTGGAAACTTTAGTTTACAACTCCTAATTAAACATGATTCCACCTTCATTCTCTAATAGCACTTTCAATAAAATTTCTTATATATTTGTTTTCATCAGCAATTTCTTCAAAAATTGTATTTTTTTTTCTCTCTTCAAAATCTCAGGATATTAAAAGCTATAATTTTGAAATTCAGTTACATACAACAGTTATTCAACATGGGTGATCTTACTGCACTAAAATTGTCCACTTTTCATAAATAAAACCACAAACATGATATACATTCATCTTAACAATTCAACAAAATTAAGAGAAAACAAAGAAAACCCAATATACCCAATAAACAATAAATTCACCCCATTAATTCAAAAATGGAATTATTGTAAAAAGATTGAATTTAGGGGAAATTAAGTAAGTAAAAGGAAATGAAAATACCAGAAGAAGAAAAGCATCCAACTTGAAGACGGCGAGTGGTGGAAAGCAGCGCACCTTGGAGAAGTGGCGCAGGGCGAGGGAGTGAGGAGAGTGGGGCCCCACGGTACAACCCCTACTACCATTCCACCTCTCATTTCTTGGCACTTGAAATTTTTTATTCTTTTTCACTTAACTTAATTCTCAGTTGTTGGATAAGAAGATTTCATATTGGAAGACGAAGACCAAAGTTGTTTTTACTGTAGAATATATACGTAGTCCTAAGGTATAGTTGTGACATTGTATTAATTGTTTTGTTCATGTAAACGACTAGATGTGTAGTGGTAATTAGGACTATATTTAGGAGAAGTCGTGTTTGATTCCCGCAACTACATTATTGAGAGGGGATTAACGTAACCACTTAGAACAAAGTTTTAAATCTAGATTTAGCCCAAAGGGTAAATTGGATAAAACACTAAATAAATAGATACAAGTCTTAATAAGGTGAATAATCTTACAAGGTGTGATAAGCTTGCCACTCCTCTCAGTGCCATATATTATGAATTTACAAGGTTTGATATCAAGAGCTAAAGGTGAATTATTTTTCGCTAACGGATGAGACTTAGATCCGTATTTAACAAATATTATTTATAATGACAGTAATAATTTTTTTATAGATAAGGAAGGTAGTAGTTTGAATATAAATGTAATGCCTTAATTAACGTTAAGGCTAAATTGTTTAATCCAAGAAGACATGTACTCCATAGTATCTTATACAGGATTAATTAATGTTTACATTTTAAGATATTTGAAAGAATGTTTGACCAATGAACAATGATCAATTTAAGAATGGGTAGATGACAACATTGCTGCAGCATTCTTCATTTCAAACAAGCACTTTCAAAGCACTTGGCAAGAAATCCTGGATCAGGAATTATGTCTTTTGCCACTAGTATTTGCAAGTTCGCCATCCCCGCATAGCTCACCATTACCATTTAATAATGCCTAAAAAAATAATAATAATAATTAATGTTCACGTACTCACAAATGTAAGTGAAGTTAGATAACTAACTGAAAATGGTAATGATTATAAAGGTTATGCTGTGAAAATTGATGGGGTCAATTTGAAACACACACTGCACTGCGGCGCGTCAAAAGGAGTTTATGAAGTAAAGTGCTTCAAATATGGCGTTGGTAAATTTGGTGATTATGAACAAGTAATTGTAACTTGTAAGAGAACTTACATGAGCAAAGTAGACGTGCTGCCCTAAAAGAGGTGATGGGGTTGTCCCGCCATGCCATTTCCTCTTGCGGCCGATAACATTAGAAATCATAAAGGTTGTACAATTAATTTGTAATAAATTTTACTCGCTGCCTGAAATTAGATTGAATAACATTTTAAATGTTATTTCCCTAATTATAATTTATATATTATTTTCAAATATATATATCAAATATACGTATATTTACCAGTTATAAAACTAGTGTTTTTTAAATATAATTTGAAAATGAAATATTTTTTTTTTTTTTTTTTTTTTTTCATTTTCAAATTATATTTAAATAACACTAGTTTTATAACTGGTAAATATACGTATATTTGATATATATATTTGAAAATAATATAAATTATAAATTAGGGAAATAACATTTAAAATGTTATTCAATCTAATTTCAGGCAGCGAGTAAAATTTATTACAAATTAATTTGTAATACAACCTTTATGATTTCTAATGTTATCGGTCCGCAAGAGGAAATGGCATTGGCGGACAACCCCATCACCTCTTTTAGGGCAGCCACGTCTACTTTTGCTCATGTAAGTTCTCTTACAAGTTACAATTACTTTGTCATAATCACCAAATTTACCCAACGCCATATTTGAAGCACTTTACTTCATAAACTCCTTTTGACGCGCCGCAGTGCAGTGTGTGTTTCAAATTGACCCCATCAATTTTCACAGCATAACCTTTATAATCATCTACAATTTTCAGATTAGTTATCTAACTCTCACTTACATTTGTGAGTACGTGAACATTAATTATTATTATTATTTTTTTAGGCATTATTAATGGTAATGGTGAGCTATGCGGGGATGGCGAACTTGCAAATACTAGTGGCAAAAGACATAATTCCTGATCCAGGATTTCTTGCAAAGTGCTTTGAAGATGCTTTGTTTGAAATGAAGAATGCTGCAGCAATGTTGTCATCTACCCATTCTTAAATTGATCATTGTCTCATTGGTCAAACATTCTTTCAAAATATCTTAAAATGTAAACATTAATTAATCCTGTATAAGATACTATGGAGTACATGTCTTCTTGGATTAAACAATTCTTAGCCTTAACGTTAATTAAGGCATTACATTTTTATGTATCAACTACTACCTTCCTTATCCTATAAAAAAATTATTACTGTCATTATAAATAATATTTGTTAAATACGGATCTAAGTCTCATCCGTTAGCGAAAAATAATTCACCTATTAGCTCTTGATATCAAACCTTGTAAATTCATAATTATATGGCACTGAGAGGAGTGGCAAGCTTATCACACCTTGTAAGATTATTCACCTTATTAAGACTTGTATCTATTTATTTAGTGTTTTATCCAATTTACCCTTTGGGCTAATCTAGATTTAAAACTTTGTTCTAAGTGGTTACGTTAATCCCCTCTCAATAATTGTAGTTGCGGGAATCAAACACGACTTCTCCCTAAATATAGTCCTAATTACCACTACACATCTAGTCGTTTACATGAACAACCAATTAATTACAATGTCACAACTATACCTTAGGACTACGTATATCATTCCTACAGTTAAAAACAACTTTGGTCTTCGTCTTCCAATATGAAATCTTCTTATCCAACAACTGAGAATTAAGTTAAGTGCAAAAAGAATAAAAAATTTCAAGTGCCAAGAAATGAGAGGTGGAATGGTAGTAGGCGTTGTACCGTGGGGCCCCACTCTCCTCACTCCCTCGCCCTGCGCCACTTCTCCAAGGCTGCGCTGCTTTCCACCACCTCGCCGTCTTCAAGTTGGATGCTTTTCTTCTTCTGGTATTTTTCATTTCCTTTTTACTTACTTAATTTCCCCTAAAATTCAATCTTTTTACCAATAATTCCATTTTTTGAATTAATGGGGTGAATTATATGTTTATTGGGTATATTGGGTTTTCTTTGTTTTCTCTTAATTTTTGTTGAATTGTTAAGATGAATGTATATCACTGTTTGTGGTTTTATTTATGAAAATGTGGACAATTTTAGTGCAGTAAGATCACCCATGTTGCAATAACTGTTGTATAGTAACTGAATTTCAAAATTATATGCTTTTAATATCCTGAGATTTTGAAGAGAGAAAAAAAAATACTAATTTTTGAAGAAATTGCCTTGAATGAACAAATATATAAGAAATTTTATTTGAAAGTGCTATTAGAGAATGAAGGTGGAATCATGTATTAATTAGGAGTTGTAAACTAAAGTTTCCAATGACCTACTGTTGATTCAATGGCTTGCTGCTTATTGAGTTCTGTGCTGGAGTAATGGCAATTTGGTCATGGCCAAGTATTTGGGAGATGTCTTTGTAAACTAGTTTTGTTTTAGTGATGTTTATAACGAGGCGAAACTGATGCAATATGTGCTTTTAAGACCCTGTTGTTTTGGACTTAGGTTTGGCTCAGTTCAGTTTAATCCTCACTTCCGTAACTGTTGAGTCTGTATTTTATATATATTTTGGTACGTTTCACTTTAGCTCAAATAATTTCAAAAGAACATAAGCTAAGAGATTTCTTTCGCAAAATTGAGGGTTAAGCATGGTGATCATAACTTCTTAAGCCTGCATTGTCACTTTGCAAGATTATAAGACTTGAATCAGTTGAATGCAAAGATGTTGTCTTGCATTATCTATTAGTCTAGGTTTCTTGTTTGTAGGTTTAGCCAGAGAAATCCTATTATCCTGCACAACTGTTATCTATGCATATTTTTTACATATAGCCGTATGGGAATCGTTCTTGTTTAACTGCATCACTGAGTGAGACCCAAATACAATGATTGATGCTTTGTTGGTATAATTTACTGTTGAAGTTTCTTGCTTATGAATTGTTCCATCTGGAAATTGAAGGATTAGCTGGCTAATACTTGATAAGGCATTAGTTGAAGATGTTTACCATATTCTTAAATGGTTTCTAACTTTCTATCCTTTGCCATTTTTTATGTTCTCTGCTCGTCGCTGTTAGGCCATATATCATTTGTAAAGGATGTTGCTTGCACTCAGCCCCCTGAGCATCTTCATGAGTTGTTGAATGTGCTACATACAAAAGGTTTGTATCTGCCTCAAATGCTCATCTGTCATCTTTTACGGATAAATTCATCTATGGGGTGATTTTAATTTTGTAACCATAAACTCCTTGCACTGTCTAATTGGAAACGGATTTGATCTCTGTACTAAATTTCTTTATGTTGTGGATTTTAATTATTTTTGCTAACTAAAATGTCCTCTAAATTAGCATTATCAAGGAATGTCCATGTGCATTGTTGTCGGCCGGTAGTTAGTAAAACAAATGAAGAGAAAAATTCTTTGACCGGTACTTTATGTTGCCAACCAATGTTAGTGTCACATATTCTTGGTTTTCTCTGATGATATGACCCTAAGATCTTTCCAGAGACCATAGCTGTTGGGGACGCATGTGGAAAGATTTTAAATAAAGCTAAGTTATTACTGTCTTGTGCTTTAAACAGGTGAAACAATCGTATCTCCTGGTGCTAGGCAGGGCATAATTCCCCTTGTTATTCCTCTTTCTCAAAATTCATCAGGTTATAAGACTTAAAAAGTTTCATCCTCTCTCTCCCAATTATGATCAGCTTCTTGTGCTTATTGAACTAATAATTTCAACAGGTACTATAACTGCTTTGCTGCGATGGCCAACAGCTCCATCAAGGTAGGCTATTCAAAATTCTATATACCCGGTTCCTTTACGTTTTACAATACTCATAGAACTATAGCCAACTTTTAGACTTCCATATCTCCGCCTGCAGGATGGAGATGCCAGTTGTGGAAGTACACAAACATGGGGTGTGGCTTTTGGCGAAGAATGTAATAAGTTAATCTAAAAGCATATGTTCACGTGCATATGTAGACAAATTCTACTATCTGTAATGAAGGGTTTTGTGCTCTGTCTATTATAGGATCTTCTGATTGTGTCTTTCATTGTCTCCCATCTTTTGTATCAGCAATCCTTAAAAAATGCCTAAGTATTTTTCCTGTGCAATTCAGGTGGATCAATATATTCACAGAATTCTTGTTGAGGAAGATGCATTGAAAAAAGATCAAAGTGTACATGTGCTTTTCTCAGCTTCATCTGAGGTTGGAGAAAAGCTTTATAAGCGGGGTGACTTTGCTGAGTCTCAATCTCCCAGCCTTGATATCTATCTACTGCAAAAGGTTAAGGAGCACTCTATAACTCATGCCACATCTATAACTACTTCACCATGTTGAATGATATATTGACGTACTTCTTTACTTTAGGTGGGGTTGTTTCCTGATGTTTTAGAGAGAAAAGTGTGGCGGCATTTTGATGATGGTGATCAGGTGAGAATTTTCATTTCTGTCTACAGTTCTGGATTATGTGTTTGATTCATTTGTGTGGCTTTTATCTTGATGAGAATTAAAGATTTCAGCGTTGGTTACGGGAGAATTCTACACGAAAAAAGACCTTTTCCCGGGGTTCGCACGGCCTTATGTCTTCAATTCAAAGATCCTGTTGAAGTATGCAGACTTTTACTTCAGTTGTTTCTATGTACATATAGCTAATATTAATAGATATATTGTCATAGATAATATGTGTTTGCCTTAGGAGCTGTGTGCTTTAACAGTATTCAAAATTATTTTTTCAGGGTCGGACGTGCTGCAGAAGCTAAAGATGCTGCAAGAGTGGCATTGAAATCACCATGGTGGACTTTAGGCTGTCCTTACCAGGTACCCAAATTTTCTCCCTTTTACATCACGTGTTTATTTGTTATTATCTCCTGTATGTTTGAGTCTTTCATCAACTTTCCTCATTCTTTCTCCTTCCTGATCTTTTTTTTATAATAATTTACGTAGTATTAATTCTGTTATTTTTGGTGGGATGACTGAAAGTAGGAAGTGTATAGAGATTACATCAGTTTCAAGGCAATGTTTATAATATTCTATGTGTCGTCTTTCCATGGAAATATGACTGCTAATGTGTATGAATGTATTGAATCCCTTTCGTGACTTCAGTAAAAGGAATATGTGAATGGGGATAAAGAAACCACTTAGTTCTAATCCTTATCTCTTGTTTCGGGGGTTAGTAACTAGTTTTGTTTGTGACACCTCCTAATGTTGGTCAGGAAGTTGCTGATATGGCACATTGGGAAGACGAACAAATTGAATACATCAAGGAGAAGGTGACAGAAGAGGGTAGGCAAGACGATTTGAAGAAAGGAAAAGAACCGATCCAGGTACAAAGATATTAACCTTTATTTTTTATATGTGATCGATTACCCTGAAATTAGGTGACATTTTAAGCAGCTACTGCCTAATTGTTCAGGTAGCATTGGATGAAGCTGCTTTCTTGTTGGACTTGGCTTCTATTGAAGGATCTTGGGATGAATGTCTGGCTAGAGTTGCTGAATGCTATAAGGAAGCCGAGCTGGATGACATTGCCAAATTTATTTTATATAGAGAATGAGTATAAAAGGAGGTGATGTTCTCCATTATCTTCTGTTGAGAAGTTAGCTCCAATTTCAAATTTTGATAGCTTTCAAAATCGATTATGTCGTCCTGTCAATTATTGCTTTCTTTTTCCTTATAAACAATTAAGGAATTACAAATGAGAGAGGAACTCTTGTACAGAAGAAAGATACAGATGAGATTTTCAAAAAATAAAATATAAAAATAATTGTGCATCATAGAAATACAAATTTTTGGATTACATCCTTTTGCAAGTTTATTGCAACCTTTCAATTCTAAGAATACATACTGTGAAATTATGTACATGCAACCCAAAATTTTTTGTTTTAACTTGCATGCAAGTATGCAAAAAACTGGTTCCTGAAAACAATTAGGAGGTTTCAACTGCTTAAGCCACAAGCAAGACATCGCTCTCTTTTGTCAAGGTGCTTGTGCTGCGCTGCAATGGAGCAGCCTTTGTCTTGCTGCAACCTCTCTTCCTTCTGAGAAATAACTTTCTGATAAAACCAAATCCTCCACTTTGCTTCTTAGCGGGCACAAGAGTCAATGCTCCCTCTTTTTTAAGAGAATGAACCCTGAGCCCAGGAGGCGGAGGCAGAGCTTTGACCTCAGTATGGTTGACACTCTGCGCCTCTGGGCTTTCTTCTTCAGTTCTCTGAATCTTGCGACCTTCGGTTTGATCACCACTAACCTCCATCATACAATCACGTAGAGTAGAGCGCTGGACAGCCAGGTTTTTTTTATCAGCCATCGAGGACTTCTGGATTATGGTGGTAGTATTGATTGGAGATAGAAGGTCATCAAACTGTGTCGCATCTGTTGATGGCAATGCCTTCAGTTGCATTGCCAAATCTTGAACCATCTCCTGTCATTCAAGCATAAGTTCAGCAAATAGTACCCAGACCATTAACCGTAGAGGGTCTAGGATTTGGGCATGATGTTGGAGGGAGATTTTTTCTTTGGTTGGACCGTTGGAAAAACCTCCAACAAGTCATTGGACATAACGGCTGTAACCACATTGGTGATCCAAAACCAAGTGATAAGAGCTAAGCTGGCAATTCTACTCAGCAACAAATTTTACTCAGTTACCTACCAATTGTTTGCTCATGCACTCCAAAAACTGACTAAAGTTTAAGTTTACTTGAAAGTCCTCCTCTTGTAGAATTGGCTTTTAGCATATGCATTGGCTTAATGACAATAGTCCAATATTTAATTAACATGAAAAAATGAAACATAAAGCTATGGTCAGAAAAATTGACTCACTGTTTTCAGTTTCTTTGCCACTTGACCTGTGTCACTACCGGGAGATTCCTTTCCTGAGAGCCTGCTACTGCAATCGAGAATCAGGACAATTATACATAATTCATACATAAGTATATCGTTAGTTTATTTCATTTAATTTTTTCGCTAGATACGATCATGATTGGCTACTTTGAACATTAAACTTGTAGAGAATTTAATATTACGTTTCGAGCTGAAGCTGAAGCTCGAGACATGTTGTTTCCAATTCTTCACAGCAGTTAGTTTTATCCTCCAATTCTACCTCCAAGGATGATAGTTTGTGAAGAATTTCATTTAGTTTGCCTTTTCCAACTGTAAGTTGTGTATCAAGATCTTCATTGATTAACCTCTGATTTTCTACTTGTTCCTCGATAAAACCTTTTGATTCCTTGAGATATTCTAGTTCATTTTGTAAGCTTCCAATGGTTTGCTTTGATTGTTGAAGGTGGTCCTTCAGAGCTACATTCTCCTCAATCAGACTTTGCACCTTCTCTTTTACTTGTCTGTTCTCTTCCTGCATTGTGGATTGGATTGCTATCATCTGAGCTAGTGTATTGTGACAATTAGGAGAGTCAAGTACCATTTGATTTTCATTGTTTGATCTGTCAAAACAGAACTGCTTCCTCAAGTTCTCTCTTGCAAATGAAGCATCCTCCATTGAGACGTCGTTGCTTGATATACTTTCAAGAGTTGCATTCTCTGCAACAGTAGTATCTGAAGATCCCCATGTCAAAAAACCACAAATTTCGGATCTGTGATATTCGTTTTTTAGATTATTGCAACCCAAAGCAATTTGAATGTCTTGCAAAAGTTCACCCATATTTCTCTTTGAAACTCGGTGTTCATCCAAGATCACCTTCAAGATCTTATCCAGCCAAGAATCTCGTTGTCTGAGCAACTCTGTTTCCTTGCAGCTCACATTGTCGAAAGATATCGGAATGAATTCCTTACAGTTTGATGGCAACTGGTTCCCTGAATCTTCTGCATCTGCAGTTACTATATATGATTTCTCCTGTCTGAAGTGTTCAAGTTCTGCTAATAACGCAGTAGCCCATGACTCAGAATCACGAACTTCATTGCAATTATTCAGGCCAAAACCAGATATAGCCAACTGCATCGTGTTTTCAGCTTCTGAAAGCTCATTGAGCTGTGCTTTGAGTTCTGCTACTTTAGAAGCCATTTGTCCATATTTGATTCTCCAAGAACGGAGTTCACCATCACTTAAAGCCAGTATCTCTTTCAACATTCTGTTTTCCTCCTCCATGCTGCTTATCTTATCAATTAGAAAAGTCGAGCCCTTTCCCCAGCTCTCAGGAGGATTCCCCATTCTCAGATTTGATCTCTTTGTATTTAATGGAACAATTGGTCCCTGTAGCCTTTTTCTAATTAGATTGCGTAATTGATGGCATTCGGCTTCTAATTTCTTGATTTGCTTTGCATTCTCCATCTCCGACCTGCAGATGTTAATCCTCTCTTCATTCTTTAGCTCTAGCTCCTTTTCCATCACATGGAATTCATACTTCAGAAAAGTGCTCTCTTTCTCAGCTGTATCTAACCTACCCATTAGCATGCTCAATTCGGCTTCCAACTCTACTTTTTCCTTGTCGAGATCTTGAACCAACTTTTCTTTGCAGAGGAGGGCCTTCATCAAATTGCCATTCTCAGCTGACAAGTTTCCAACCCTTTTGTTAGCTTCAGCTAACTTACCTTCCAATTTCTTTTCCTTCTCAAAATCTACTGTCACCTTCTGTTCAACTCGAAGCGATTCCATCTCCTGCATGCAATCCTGCAACGTAGAATTGAGTTGAGCCAGCTTTTGCTCAGCAACTTCTCCCTGCTGCAGCGCTTTGTCTAGCTCTTGCTTGAAGTATGATGCCTCTGCTATTGCCACCTTTTGACCTGTGATGTGATAGTGATGAATTAAACTCACTCTGAAGTATGATCAGAGGGCAGGAAGATCTGACTATCTACCTGCAAGTGCTTGTTCTGCTATTTTTGTCTGCTTTTTGATTAGTTCATCTTTAGCATTACACTCACAGGTAACCCTGGGTGACCTGTCACTGACATTACTTGCGCATTTCGTAGGTCCCACTCTCTCCTGATCCTGCAGTCATTCAACTGCCTAAAATCAGAATTGCAACTCCAAGAATATTACATTTAAGTTGCATAAACTAAGACATGGAATGAATGGTGTTCATACTCTTATATGAAAAACAAACCAAAGAAAAGAAAGAAAAAAAACTGACAGAAGAAATTGCATTACCTCTTCTGCATTACTTTCCTGAGACAAACCAACTCTTGCATCCCCAATAACAGTCTTCTCCGAGGATTTTCTGCGCCAACGCCATGACTTGTGCTCCATTGCTTCTTCTTCTCAAAAATCAAAGAAGGGCTAGTTCATGGTCAAACAACCTAAGAAATAACAGTGAAGATCATCATCATTTATCACTTTTCCGTTCGAAATCTTCACCACTTACAAAATAAAACAAAAAAAAAAAAAAAAAAAAAAAAAC
>PYUH01000145.1:3864094-3877141 GCA_016808085.1 Suaeda aralocaspica
TGATTCACCAGGTTTTTCGGCATATCCGACACATCCTCTTCATCGTCGTCGTCATCGTAACGACGGTCCGTCTCACCGATGTTGATGACGACGTTGATGTCGCCGTAAAATCGCCGATTTGTCGGCGAGTTATCTAAGTCATCTCGTCATTTTGTGTTTTTCTTCGCTCGACTCCGACGTTCGTTTGAGTCATCGGAGTTAGAGGCTGGATCTGAGTGTTGTAGGACGGAGATGCCGGAGAATCTCCTCTGATGAATCTAGGGTTTTCTGATAAGATGATGAGTTTGATTTTTTTTTTATTTTTGATTTTTTGGAGTTTGGTATGGGGCGAATTGGAGAAGAAGGTGTTAGGGGAGCAGTATTTTTGGGGGGGTGAGAGATTTCCGCAATTGGCCCTGGGGTGAAGGTCGGTGAGGAAGGATGAGGGGTAAAATGGGAAGATTAATGAAAGATGAGTTGGGGCACGGGAGGGAAGAGAGAAATACCGACTTTCGTGAAAAGAAAGGTCTTTAAAAGTCTTAACTGACCAACACACGTACTGTTGAGTGTTGAGAACTGGATAATGACTAAATTGATTTAGGACTATATATTCCATTAGTATCGTTTGTGAGCTGATTATTTATATTAATTTGATAAGTTATTAATGACGCGTACAGTAAAGCATGGCCGGCATGCGGGCTTCTACGCCCATATCGAAACATTTCGACCATTGGTACACTTTAACGACACTTCACACTTCACACTTGACAATTGATAGTTGATTCTAGTGTATATTTCAGGATGTACTCCTATTAATACTATTCACAAAAAATAATCTTAATACTCTCATCTGTTATACATTTAAAAATGTGTTAATTTTCTTTCATACAGTCTTTCTTATTGTAATTAAAATTCATTTCATTTTCTATAAGTAATACACTTCACGAAATGCCAAAAAGAAAGCTATACTCACCGTGTTTTAGGGTTGCGGTTTCAGAAAAAATTTATTGAAATTTTCTAGGTCAAAATAGAACTCTCAACAATTTTTTTGGGTTCAAATGTCATAATATCACGCATTGGGAGGTGAGAAATGCCATTGTCCTCTTCGGTACCTTCTATAAATCAAGCTGGGACCTTGGGTCATCTACAACACATGGTAAAAAACGAGGCGCATATCCGCGGGGCACCTTTAACTCACTGTTTTAAGTGCGTCAGGTCCGCGGGAAAAAAATTTAAGGTGTTTTCGGTTCTGTGCCATTCGCCATTTTTAGGGGTTTGGGGTCTTGAACGTTCCGAGAGATTGAGAAATGCCCTGTCTCCTTCTTTCAGCCCTTTATAGGACTGCGGTTTTAGGTACAGAAATCGCGTGTGAGCCGTCCTCCAGACTCTTACACACATAGTAGAAACAAGGGAAAATCAGACGAAGCCTGGGACAACCCTTCAGGCTCATTATTCGGTCTTGAAAACAATTGTTGAAAACTTTCAAGGTGTTTTCATGGTCAAACGCGGTCTCGCCTTCAACTTTCATGATTCGACAGGTCATAGGATGACTTTGGGAGAGTGAGAAGGCCGCAATGTGTCCTTTCTTTGGAACCCTTTAAAGGAGACTTACAAATATTTTAGAGGCCAAAATCGAGCGTGGGATGCCTTGGTCCTTCCAAACACAGTGGTAAAAGGGAACAATCGACGGATCGGAGTTCAGGGAACCATTTGAAAGCCAAAAACAAGGCTTACTCATCGTTTTCGGGGGTTCGGGTTGCGGAAAAACAATGTTAGAAGTTTTTGACGTGAGCATTCTCATCTTTCACCTAAGCCCTATATAAGCTCTATTTCTATTGCTTGCAGATGGGGCCCCATGTCGCGCTAGCATCATACTCTTCGGCCTACACTGTCGGCATGTGAGTCCACCAGGTATGTGGCACGCTGTTGCCTTGGCAGAGGATGTTCATTGCCCTCCCGCTATGAGACCCACAGCCTAACCAATTTCTAGAGACTTGCCCGTGCAGATACCTGCTTTACTTCTTTGCTGCACCGCTCCCCCACACATACTGCCTGCTCATGGCCCAAATCCATATGTCCCAAGTTGCAAGCCAAATCCTTGCCGCAAAGCCAGCAAGAAATCTGAGTTTGTTCATGCTTAGATCCTACGAGTCAAGTTTTTGCTTCCCCATTTCGACGTTGCATTCTTCTTCGTCCTCTGTCTTCACTATGTTATGTAACTTTTCCATCATCGTGTCTTTCTGTCGGATCATACAAAGTCAGACCTAAAAATGACCAGGCTGTTTAGTGGTACTTTGCCAATCAGATTGCAGTTAGTCATTGTCGTTCGCTTCAATCGTACGTCTTCTCATTGCATTCAATGGCTCTATTTTGATCTTGGCCACCCACACATCCTTCCGTCCAAGGAAGGGCCCTCGGCCTAGCTGTTCTGCGTTTCTTTATGATTGAAGTGTATGTTTGTTTTGAGTTTGGATGATTCGTTTGTTCCATGCTTAGTCCTTTGGGGGTTGGACCCATGGTTTTTAGCCGCCTAGTTCGTGGTCTTAATAGGGTCGTATGGGTTTTATGGATGGTGAGTTACAGGCTACAAGCAATGTGAGTCTTGCATTACAAACTATTCCTACACCAATGATAGTACAATCTTTTTACCTTTGGAAGTTCCTTCCAGTCATGTAAGTTTGACATTTGCGCATAGCACACATTTCCAGTGTGTTCTCTTCAATTTATTTGTATTTCTATCCACTTCACTAACTTGTCACCACTTCATTTTGTCATGCATGATGTTCAGTTGGTTAAATTTGTCCGTCCATTGTATACGAAGAATGTTTGTTAAAATGGAACTGTCTCCTGAACTCACCACCCACAAACAGCATGAGGATTGCGGGGAATAAATTACCTGTAAATTCTACAACTTTGTAGGAGACAGTACTGAAAAACTAGCACTACGTAGCAGAATTCATGTCTCTTTTAGTCAAAAAAGTACACAATCACTCCACCTTAATCACTGGTTGTTTTTATTTTATCAGCTTTTTATAGACCCTTTCGTGCTTTTCCCTACCACATCATTGCTTCTCCTTTCATTTTTGGTCGTGTAAATATTCAAAGTTTACTACTTTGGTTTGATTAAGGTTAAGTTCTGAATAACAGTTGATATCATAAAGTAGTCATTTTTTTTATTGATGTTATTACATGGTTTTTTTATCTCCCATGAAATGTCTTTTCTACATAGAGTATGTGTTGATTGAAACCATATTATATATATATATCATGTCATGTGATCTAATATAATTTTTCCAATATTAATGATCTGGGGTCTGGTTATGATAGTAACCTAATTGAGGCTTCATTTATCTGATAATCCGAGACTCGAATCATTAGTCTACTTGTTGTTCCTTGTGTTTTAATTCATCATCATTGACTTCTTCAACTATTTGCCACAAGTTTATGTAAAAATGATGAGCCTCCTGCAAAAAAAAAAAAAAAAGCATGAAGGCTCATCATTTTATTACATAAACTTGTGGCAAATAGTTGAAGAAGTCTAATGATGATGAATTAAAACACAAGGAACAACAGTAGACTAATGATTCGAGTCTCGGATTATCATGATAAATGAAGCCTCAATTAGGTTACTTATCATAACCAAGACCCCAGATCATTAATATTGGAAAAATTATATTAGATCACATGACATGATATATATATATAATATGGTTTCAATCAACACATACTCTATGTAGAAAATGACATTTCATGGGAGATAAAAAAATTAACCATGTAATAACATCAATAAAAAAAATGACTTACTTTTATGATATCAACTTGTTATTCATGAACTTAACCTTAATCAAACCAAAGTAGTAAACTTTGAATATTTATTCTACCGACAAATAATGAAAGGAGAAGCAATGATGTTGTAGGGAAAAGCACGAACGGGTCCGTTATAAAAGCTGATTAAAATAAAAATCAACCAGTGATTAAGGTGGAGTGATTGTGTAACTTTTTTGACTAAAAGAGACATTGAATTCTGCTACTGTAGTGCTAGTTTTTCAGTTACTGTCTCCTACAAAGTTGTAGAATTTACAAGGTAATTTTATTCCTCCTCAATCCTCATGCTGTTTATGTTTTTGGGTGTAGTTCAGGTTAGACAGTTCCATTTTAACAAACATTCTTCGTTATACAATGATCGACAAATTTAACCAACTGAACTAATCATCATGACTAAAATTGAAGTGGTGACAATAAGTTAAGTTGAGTTTTGATAGATACAAATAAATTGAAGAGAACACACTTGAAATGTTGCTTATGCGCAATTATGTCAAACTTACATGACTGTAAGTGAACTTTTTTCCTAAAGGTAAATAGATTTTACTTATCATTGGTTTAGGAATTAGTTTTGTAATGTCAATTACTCTACATCTGCTTGTAGCCTGTAACTCACCTATCCATAAATACCATCATCGACCCCTATTAAGACCACGAACTAGGCGTCTAAACCCATTGGTTTGTCTTCAACCTCCCAAAGGACTAAGCATGAACAAACGAATCATCCAAACTCAAAATCATAACATACACTTCATTCATATAAATGAAACAGCATAACATCTAGGCCTAGTGCCCTATTCCTTTACGTAAGTGATGTTTGTTCCAAGATCAATAAATCATATCCATTAATTGCAATGATTGAAGACGTACTATTAAGCTATATACATATTACATAACTTGCAATTCTTTATTCAAAGTTACCTACTAACACTCCTTGGTCATTTTTTTTCTACCTTTTTATGATCCTACTAGAAAGACACGATGATGAAAATGTTACATAACATATGTAAGACTAAGTAATAATATAATATAATCAACGTCAATAATGAATCAAATAACTTACCTTTTGTTAGCTAAGCATTTAACAAACTCAGATCTTCTTCTGCTTTCTAAATTTTCTTCAACTTTTGGACATATTTTATTTTTCCATTATCAATCATGTATGTTTGTTGATTATCTTTGTCAGCAAGAAGGAAATCAGGTATTCAGCTATAGTCAAGTCTCTAGAAATTGGTTCTTGGGTCATAATCGTTTGGCAGAATTAACATTCCCTCTGCCAAGCAAGCTGCCACATACCTGGTGGACTCAAATTCCTACATGTGTCTCTTCTAAGTTATATGATTGCTTAGTCTACATTGGGCCTCCATCTCTAAGCAATTGAAAAATAGACTTATTATATGGGCTTAGGTTGAAAGATGAGAATGAGTCACGTCAAAAACTTCTAACATTGTTTTTCCCGCAACCCCGAAACCCCCGAAAACGATGAGTTATAGCCTTTGTTTTTGGCTTTCAAATGGTTCTCCTAAGCTCCGATCCGTCTTGATTTTTCCCTTTTTACCACTTGTTGTAGGTAATCCCAAGGCATCCCACGCTCGATTTTGGCCTCTAAAATATTTGTAAGTCTCCTTATAAAGGGTTTCCAAAGAAAGGACACATTGCGGCCTTTCTCACTCTCCCAAAGTCATCCTATGACCTTTCGAATCATGAAAAGTTATTCGAAGACCCTCGTTTGACCATAGAAACACCTTGTAAAGTTTTCAACAATTTGTTTTTCAAAGACCTCGAATAATAGCCTTTGAAGGGTTGTCCCAGGCTTCGTCTTGATTTTCCCTTGTTTTTCTACTATGTGTTGTAAGTAGTCTTAGGACGGCTCACACTCGATTTCTGTACCTAAAACCTTGTTCAGTTCCCTTATAAAGGGTTTCTGAAAGTAAGGAGACATGGGCATTTCTCAATCTCTCGTGAACGTTCTATGACCTTCCAAACCCCTAAAAATTGTTCGAATGCACTTGTTTTACCTTAGAAACACCCTATAAATTTTTTTCCCGCGGACCTGAAGCACCTTAAAACAGTGAGTTAAAGTTGTGCCCCCGTCTTGATATCGCCTCGTTTTTTTTACCATGTGTTGTAGATGACCCCAATGTGTCCCATGCTTGATTTATAGAAGGTACCTGAAGTAAGGACATATTGGCATTTCTCACTCTCCCAATGCTGTTATATTATGACATTTTGAACCCAAAAAAATTGTTTGAGAGTTCTATTTTGACCTATGAAAATTTCAATAAATTTTTTCTAGAACCGCAAAATCCCTAAAAACGGTGAGTTATAGCTTTCTTTTTTGGCATTTCGTATTAGTGTATTACTTTATAGAAAATGAATATAATTTTTTTAATACAAATAAAGATAAGACTGTTATGAAATAATAAATGTAACACTATTATTTTTAAATTTATAAAAGATGAGAGTATTAAGATTATTTTTTTGTGAATAGTATTATAGGAGTACATCCTGAAATATACACTAGAAATCAACTATCAATTGTCAAGTGTGAAGTGTGAAGTGTAAAGTGTACCAATTGGTCGACAATGTTTCGATATTGGGCCGTAGAAGCCCGCATGCCGGCCCATGCTTTACTGTACGCGTCATTAATAACTTATCTAAATTAATATAAATAATCAGCTTCACAAACGATACTAAATGGAATATATAGTCCGTAATCAATTTAGTCATTATCAGTTCTCAACACTCAACAGTACGTGGTTGGTTCAGTTAAGACTTTTAAATGACCTTTACTTTTACACGATAAGTCGGTATTTCTCTCTCTTCCCCAACTCATCTTTCATTAATCTTCCCATTTTACCCCTCATTCCTTCCTTCACCGTACCTTCACCCTCAGGGCCAATTTCGGAAATATCTCTCACCCCCCCCCAAAAATACTCTCTCCTTCATCCACCTTCTTCTCCAATTCGCCACATCCAAACTCCCAAAAAATCAAAAATAAAAAAAAAATCAAACTCATCATCTTTATCAGAAAACCCTAGATTTCATCAATGGAGATTTCTCCGGCATCTCCTGCTTCCTACAACACTCAGATCCAAGCCTCTAACTCCGATGACTCAAACGACGTCGTTTCGATCGAAGAAAACAACAATAATGACGATGATGACTTAGATAACTCCCGACAAATCGGCGATTTTACGGCGACATCAACGTCGTCATCAACATCGGTGAGACGACCGTCGTACGATGACGACGACGATGAAGAGGATGTTTGTCGGATATGCCGAAACCCTGGTGAATCGGATAATCCGTTAAGATATCCGTGTGCTTGTAGCGGAAGTATTAAGTTTGTTCATCAGGATTGTCTCCTTCAATGGCTTAATCATAGTAATGCTCGACAGTGCGAGGTTTGACCTTTTCTTTTTCAATTTCTTCGATTTTTAGGGTTTTTGTTGATTTTTGATTGAATTTTATGGTATTGGATCTTTTTAGGGGAAATATTAGATCTTTTTTCGATTTTATTATTATTGTTATTATGGAATTGTTGACTCTCTTGAATGATTGCAAGATTCAAGCTTTAGTTATTTGATTAAGATGTTTTTTTACCGTTTAATTGGAGAATGGAAGTGTTTGAATCTGATTCACCGACATATTTTTACAGAAATAGGTTTTTCAAAAGAGGGAATCACTATTTATTTATTACTGTTTAGTATATATTATATATGATGTTGGCAATGGAAAATTGGAAAGTGCTGGTCAAATTTAATAAGAATTTGTTATGGTAGTTAATCATGCTACTAAAATGAAGCTGGGTTATATATGAACAGCATATTTTCATGATGTAGTAGTGGTTCAAAGTTGTGTTGTACCTCATCAAACATTAAAAGAGAGGGCTTCCTGTGAGTATCTTGAATTTGGGCTGCCGCCGATGAATTCCCTTGTGGAAAATGTTTGGAGAGTTCTGATTGTATCATCTTTGCTCTAGTTTAAGTTTGTTGAAGGAGAGGTCAAATGCAATTGATAGCCTATCTATATTTGATTCATATGGTACTGTAACGCTTGCGTGTGTTGCTGTTGATTAGTTGTTGTTTCTTTTCCTTTTAACTAAATGCTATGCTTGGGATTGTGTACAGGTTTGCAAGCATGCGTTTGCGTTCTCCCCTGTTTATGCTGAAGATGCCCCGGTTAGACTCCCATTCAGGGAGTTTGTGCTTGGGATAGGGAAGAAGACTTGTCATGTCTTGAAATTCTT
Organism: Suaeda aralocaspica; assembly: GCA_016808085.1. Classification (NCBI taxonomy): domain Eukaryota; kingdom Viridiplantae; phylum Streptophyta; class Magnoliopsida; order Caryophyllales; family Amaranthaceae; genus Suaeda; species Suaeda aralocaspica. Next base: position 3,872,148 of record PYUH01000145.1, read on the forward strand.
TTTGCGCCTTGGTTTCGTGCTATCTGTTTGGCTTTTGATTATCCCTTTTATTACCTTCTGGATTTGGCGGCTGGCTTTTGTTCGTAGTTTCTCTGAAGCCAGTCAACTATTTCTGAGTCATATGTCGTTTACTGTTGTTCTTACTGATTGTCTGCATGGTTTTCTTCTCTCGGCAAGCATTGTGTTTATTTTCCTTGGGGCAACATCTTTGCGAGATTATTTTAGACATGTACGTGAAGCTCAAGGACATGATTTGGATAGAGAGGATGAAGGGGATAGAAATGGAGCCCGGGCAGTTAGGAGGCCTCTTGGACAGGCTAATCGAAATTTGCTTGCTGATGGGAATATTGATGATGGTGGAGATGCACAAGGAATTGCTGCAGCTGGTCAATTGATCAGGCGAGCAGAAAATGTTGCTGCCCAATGGGAGAGGCAGGCTGCTCGGCTTGAGGTTCATGTTGATCAAATTTTTGATGGGCTGGATGATGCTGATGGTGCAGAAGATGTTCCTTTTGATGAGCTTGTTGGCATGCAAGGCCCTGTTTTTCATTTGGTTGAGAACGCGTTTACTGTGAGTATCTACTTTACTTTTGCTATTTTTTGTTTTTGTTCAGACCACTCCCTTTCCTCCTTTTCTTTTTCTATCACTTTATTATTTTGGCTAGGTGTTGGCTTTGTCATGTACTCAACTACTCACATAGCGAAACAGCCCAAAATTTTATGTTTGGTAGATAGTTTTCTAGTAGCAATGTTGTCGTGGCGGCAGTAGTAGAAGTAGATTGTTTTTAGATTAAGGACCATGGTCTAAAGAAAAATGCCCCTCTAGTCTCCCGACTCTCCCCTCGCACCTTGACAGGATCCTCTTTGGTGGCATTGACAAATTTGATTGATTTTATACTTCTACCTATTGCGCTATCTTTTATGTTTAATTGATTTTGTCCTATGACTTTGGCTGCAGGTTTTGGCGAGCAATTTGATCTTTCTTGGAGTTGTTATCTTTGCTCCTTTCTCACTTGGGCGTTTAATACTTCATTATGTATCATGGCTTTTCTCTTCTGCAGCAAACCCAGTGTTGTCTACAGTTATGCCACTTACAGAATCAGCTCTATCTTTGGCCAACATCACCTTGAAGAATGCCTTGACAACTGTGACAAATCCGTCTTCTGAGAATTCTGAAAATCTCATGAATCATATGTCTGAAATGTTGCAAGCAAATGCAAGTGGGCTTAATGTTTCTCTTAGCAACATCAGCACCCCCTCTACCTCAGATGTCTTGAAAGGGGTGACTGCTGGAACATCCAAACTTTCTGACATTACAACGCTAGCTGTTGGATACTTGTTTATTTTTTCGCTCATTTTTCTCTACTTTGGTGTGGTTGCATTAATTAAGTATACTAAAGGTGAGCCTCTAACTATGGGAAGGTTCCAAGGCATTGCTTCAGCAGCAGAGAATATTCCATCACTTTTACGGCAATTCTTTGCTGGCATGAGACATTTGATGACCATGATTAAGGTTGCTTTCCTTCTGGTTATTGAACTTGGGGTTTTCCCATTGATGTGTGGCTGGTGGCTGGATATCTGCACAATAAGGATGTTTGGGAAATCAATGGCTCAGAGAGTTGAATTCTTCTCAGTCTCACCATTGGCTAGTTCGTTGGTTCATTGGGTTGTTGGGATATTCTACATGTTGCAAATCAGCATCTTTGTCAGCCTTCTTCGAGGGGTATGCTACTTTCCCTTTGAGATATTCTTATTGCTCTAAAGCTTTTTTTTTTCCTCATATTATCTGTTCCTTGTCTAACAGGTATTGCGCAATGGTGTCCTATATTTCCTTCGAGATCCAGCTGATCCTAATTACAATCCATTCCGTGATCTTATTGATGATCCTGTTCACAAACATGCTCGTAGAGTTTTGCTTTCTGTTGCTGTCTATGGAAGTTTGATTGTGATGCTTGTTTTCCTGCCTGTTAAACTTGCAATGCGAATGGCACCCTCCATATTTCCACTTGATATCTCGTAAGTTTTTTTGTGTACGTGTGTGTGTTTGTAATATAAATGCTTTTACTTCTTGGTTTCCACCTCTGAATTTTTTGCTGATTTGCTACACACATTTGGATACCTTGCAGAGTGTCAGATCCATTTACTGAGATACCCGCTGACATACTGTTGTTTCAAATCTGCATTCCTTTTGCCATTGAGCATTTTAAACTGAGAACTACAATAAAGTCTCTTCTTCGATATTGGTTCACTGCTGTTGGCTGGGCACTTGGTTTGACAGATTTTTTGCTCCCTAAGCCTGAGGAAAATGCTGTTCAAGAAAATGGCAATGGTGAAGCTGGTAGACAGGATAGATTACGCGGTCTGCAGTTAGGCGGTGGACAGCTGGATCAAGCCCAGCAACCACTTCTTGCAGATGCCCAAAACAATGAGGCTCATGGTTCTGAAACTTCAGATGTGATGGATGAGTATGATGGAGAAGAACAATCTGACTCAGAGTAAGTTGTGCTTTCCAAATTTGGCCTACTTTCTCGAATCTAATGGCAATAAATTGTTTTATACTCTGTTGCAAACTACTTTTTGCGATGTGCTCTTAGTTTCAGCTCTCTCTATTGTTTTTTTTTTTATATATACTTTTATTTATTACATAATTCATCCCATGTGTTGTATTTTGAAATTTATATTTCTTTCAAATCTGTTCAGGCGGTACAGCTTTGTCTTTCGTATTGTGCTGCTCTTGGTGGTGGCCTGGATGACCTTACTTATCTTCAACTCTGCATTGATTGTTATACCTGTATCTCTCGGAAGGGCTATCTTCAATTCCATCCCTATGCTTCCTATAACACATGGCATAAAGTGCAACGGTATTGCTGTTGATTCTTGCAATCTTGTGTTTACTCTCAAACTAAATTTTTTGAATGCACGTTCTAAGCATGTGCTCTGGATTTATATTTGCAGACCTGTATGCTTTCACCATTGGAAGCTATGTTATATGGACTGCCATAGCTGGTGTCAGGTATACAATTGAGCAGGTGAAATCAAGGAGGGCTGCAGTTCTTTTTGGTCAAATTTGGAAGTGGTGTGCAATTGTTCTCAAGAGTTCTGCCCTTCTAGCAATATGGGTGAGTTTATATGATGTTTTCTGAGGTATATCTTCCCCATGCAGAGTTGTGTGTGTGAGAGAGGATGGGAGGGGTTTGTTTTTGTTCAATGCTTTGTTGATGTACCCTTCATTAGGCTAATAACTTGATTAACACTGAGTTTTTTTTTTGTTTGTTTGGTATGTTTCTTTCTCCGTGGTTTCTATCAGTGTCACATAATTCGGCATTCGTTTCGGAACGTGGAACGAATTCGGGAGCGGAAATTCCATAGGTTAATTCGGATCGATAGGTGAATCTGGCACGATATATGATTATGTTACTAATTTAAAAATAATACGGAGTATATAAATATATCAATATATTTGCTGAGGTATTTTTGGTGTAATTATTAATATTTTATCCAGATTTTTAAATGAAAAGAAAAAGATGGAAACACGTGGGACCTTATAGAAAAAGAAAATAATCATGGGAAAGGGAAATAAGACAAAATAAGGGAGAGAAGGCAGGAAAGAGAAGGAATAAAATAAAATTAAAGTAGACACGTAAGAAGGGGGACATACAGGAGAGAGAAAGGGGTACATTAAATACGGAGTATATTAACTTCTAAACACCCTTTAAAAAACAAAAGAAATAAAAAAACTTCTGAACAAAGGGCCTTCGAAGAAGAAAACCGGAAGCAGAAGCTCGTCATCCATGGTGGCATCACGCATAGACTTTGTCTTCCTTTCACGAACAAAAGCCCCAATATTAATTTTCTTTTTTTCTTTTTTTAACCCCTCAACTGATAGAACTAGGGTTTGGAACATTGATGGTCAACGATTAGGATCGTGAACTACAATAACGAATGAGAGCGCAAACGAACCGCGTTTCGGATCATTCGTTCCGAGTTGAAATTCGCAGGAGGTAGGAGCGAATTATTTACCCTGGTTTCTATAAACCTCTGTTCGCATTTTAAACCAAGGTTTTGAACTGAGAAGATGGTGTTTTGAGAGAGGTTCTTGGTTAATTGTTTTGCCTTAGCTTTTGTACTTGGGTTCATTATGATATCACTTCTTTATTCATACTCTATATATGTTGTATGTTGACCTTTGATTGTTGTGCTGTCCAGATTTTTGTAATCCCTGTCTTGATAGGGCTGCTGTTCGAGCTTTTGGTGATCGTACCAATGCGAGTACCAGTTGATGAAAGCCCTGTTTTTCTCTTATACCAGGATTGGGCTTTGGGACTCATATTTTTGAAGATATGGACAAGATTGGTGAGCATCTTATCTTTTCACATTTGCATAATGTTTTCCTACCTTGTATTTTGGGACTCCTATTTACTGGTTATTGTTGCAGATTGAGCAACATAAATCATACGGAGTATTTGTTTAGCATAATGAGTGTGTTTCAGTTTTCATGGGAAATATGATGCATTTTTGGATGTATTGGTATCCTTCCTTTTGTCTTTATCTTTACTGGGATTGTGTGCTTGCATATTATAGAAACTCAGTAAAGGGCCGTTGGGTTGGAGAAGGAAAAAGGGAATGATTTTAGGAATGGGAATGAAGGAGAATGGAATAATCATACCTTAGATGTAGGTAGTTGTTTGTTTTCAAAAAGGAAAGGAATGGAATGCCACAACCACTATGCACCATGCCACCCACACAACCACCTTATCAAGTTGCTAGGAAAACTCATAATCACCCCTCGCCACTCACTCATCCACACACTGCAGGCTTACCCCTCCCACCGCCGATCTCCCCCACCCACCTTGCCCCCTTCATCGCCCAAAACTAACCCTTTAGACATTAAAACCACCCCTTGCCCACCCCTCGCTGGCGTCCCATGACTCCCCCCTCCCCAACCACTCGTCTGCGTACCCCCCCCCCCCCCCCCCCCAACACACACGCGCGTG
>PYUH01000145.1:3878549-3942866 GCA_016808085.1 Suaeda aralocaspica
CACACGCGCGTGCGCGAGCACATTCCTCAAAAAACCTGAAAACCACCCTTCACGAGTTGGTTAGTTGTTTGTTGGAAATTAAGGGTTTTCGAATGGGGAATTTAGAGGGGAGATGTGGGCCGGCAAGGTGGGGGGTATAGGTGTCAAGGGCGGTGGCGGCAGTTTCAGGGGGTGGAGAGAGGGTTTTGTTTCGGGGTGGTTAGGGTTTTGGTGGTGAGGTGGCCGAGGTGCCAGTGAGTCGTGGGGGAGGGTAGGTTGGTGCTTAATTTGGTGGGTGGGGTTATGGTTGGCGGTTTGTGTGGTGGTTGGGTGGCAGGTGGGGAAAGGGAATGCAAAAGATAGTAGGAGGGTAAAGAGAGAATGGGGGAATGGCAAAATTGACATAGCAAACACTATCAAAGGTAATAGGGGTGGTTAATTTTGTGGGTGGGGTTATGGTTGGCGGTTTGTGTGGTGGTTGGGTGGAAGGTGGGGAAAGGGAATGCAAAAGATTGGGGGAGGTTAAAGAGAGAATGGTAAAGTGTTAGAATGGGGGAATGGCAAAAGTGACATAACAAACACTATCAAAGGGAATAGGGGTAGTTGATTCCCATTCCCTTTGATTAATACCCCCAACCAAATGGCCCTAATATAATTCATTTTGTGCTATTATGGACTTCTTATCTTATATATGAAGTTTATTTTTTGTTTTATCTGACAGCCTAATTTAGCTGTAAAATCATTTTGTGCAGGTTATGCTGGACCACATGATGCCCCTGGTAGATGAGACTTGGAGAGCTAAATTTGAGAGAGTGAGAGAAGATGGTTTCTCCAGGCTGCAGGGTCTTTGGGTGCTTCGGGAGATAGTTCTACCTATCATACTGAAGCTGCTAACAGCTCTCTGTGTACCTTATGTTTTAGCTCGAGGGGTGTTTCCTGTTTTCGGTTACCCCTTGATTGTTAACTCAGCAGTCTACCGGTTTGCTTGGCTGGGGTGCCTGTGCTTTAGTGTTTTATGTTTCTGTGCTAAGAGATTCCATGTCTGGTTCACTAACTTGCACAATTCCATTCGCGATGACCGATACCTTATCGGTCGTAGGCTTCACAATTTTGGGGAAGCTGCAGTAGCAAGAGCTGCTGAAGAAGCAGAAACTACAAGTGTACAACGGGATGCTGTAATTGGATTGGAAGATGTGGGTTTGAGATTTAGACGAGGCAACCGAGTTGATGCTTGATGTAGAGCAATAACTTACGGTGCGTAATCTTATACCCATTTCAAAGGAAGTTGTGTGAGTTAAATGTAGATTGATTATTTAGTTTGTGCATATAACATGATGTAATAGTCAGATAAAAAAGAGGAAGTGTAATATTTTTTTTGTCCTTATACCTAGTAATTCTTCTTAGCTACTAGCTTACAGCCTAAAGATTAGTCTGTTTGTATACGCGTCTGTCCTGTCTCTTGATAGAGAAATAAATCTGTTGGATTTCAGGTTCCGGACTGGTTGAAGTGCCTTCCTTTTGCCAGCATTAGTTGTGTAAATAGTGGCCTAGTTTTTGTCAAGTGCTGTGCAGAACTGCAGAGCATTAGCTACAATCAGATGAATTCGAAACTGTGTAAGCTTATGTTATATGTACCCTTGTAAATATGCGGAGTTAGAATAGACCCCATGATGTTGGAACTTGTTTAAAAAAAAAATCAAGAATGAATATAATCCCTATTTACAATGTTGGTTTGAGCCAAATTTACCTTTGGTTGTAAATCAAGGTTTGAGTTTGAGGTATCGGTACTAGGAATGATAAAGTTCAAAGCATACATTCTTGTCTGTTTCATGATATTTTGCGAACAAAATGCATTTTGCGAACACATGACTTCCCATGATCGGTTTCGACCTTTAAAAGTTTTAACATTTCTCTTATGGCCTCTTTCAAAAGGAGGGTAAAACAGCTTTTTTTGAGAACTCTATACAAATCTTATATTATCCCACTTATGACCTCTTCAACTCATACTGACCTATATGGGATCATATTTTGATCATATGGTCACCCTGTAAAAATTTTGGCAACTTTATTTGGAAACCCTGGAACCTCAAAAATCTGTGAATGAAAAACAACCTTCGTTTAAGTCCTTCGCAAAGGCCATCCCGGACACAATTTTATTTTCGTGTTTTTTTTTTTTTTCCAACTTGCTATAAATCACCACAGGACTCTTCATGTTGGTTTCAGCCTCTAAAAACTTGTTATCATATCTCTTATGGCCGTTTCGAAGTAAGGGAAAAAAAGATTTTTTTGGAGACCCTATTAAAACATTTTGTCATCCCTCTTATGACCCTTTTCACCCTAAATCTCCTTGTTTGGATTCATATTTCAAACATATAGGCATCGTGCAAAATTTTTAACAACTTTCTTTTCGAGACCCCGAAACCTCAAAAAACATTGAATGGCGGCCTTTGGTTGAGGCCAATATAGGGGTCGTCTCGGGCACCATCGTTTTTTCGCCTCATTTTTTTAAACACGTAATATGGACAACTACATGACTTTCCAAGATTGATTCCGACTCCTAAAGACTTATAATCATCCCTCTTATGGCATCTTCTAGAGAAGGGGAAAACAGACTCTTCTGACCTCCGTCTAATTCTTTTCAACGCTCTAAATGCCTTTTCACCCCAAATCACTTCGTCTGGGTTCATATTTTGACCATGCGGCCACCCCAGAGAACTTTTGGCATTTTTTTTCTAGGAGGCCGAATCCCCAAAAAACTGTAGATAATAGCCTTTGGTTTAGGCCTCTGGAAAGGTTGTCCCAGCCCCGTCGTTGTTTCACCCCGTTTTTTTAGCACGTGCTATGGACTACCACATGACTCCCCACGATCGGTTTTCGCCCCTAAAAACCCTGTAATCATTCCTCTTATGGCCTTTCTCAGAGAAGGGAAAAACATCCTCTTCCATGCCCCGTCTAAAACTTTCTTATCAACACACTTAAGACCTTTTCACCCTGAATCACTTCGTCTGGGTTCTTATTAAGCATGTGGGCACCTCGGAAAAATTTTGGCAATTTTTTTTTCCGAGACCCCGAAACCCAAAAAAAAATGCATGATAGGGCTAAGGCCTATGGAGTGGTCGTCCCGGGACCCTCGTTATTTCAACCCGTTTATTTACCACGTGATATGGACCACCACAGGATTCCCCACGGTCAGTTTCGGCCCTTATAGACCTGTAATCATCCTTATGGCCTCTTCTAGAGAACGGAAAATCCGGCTCTTCCGAGCCCCGTCCACAGCTTTGTTATCACCTCTGTTATGACCTTTTCACCCTGAATCTCTTGGTATGGATTCATATTTTGACCATACGAATATCTCGGAGAACTGTTGGCAATTTTTTTTCCGAGATCTCGGAACCCCCAAAAAAAGTGGATAATAGCCTTTGGTTGAGACCTATGGAGGGTCCGTTTTGGGCTCCGTCGTTTTTTCACCATATTTTTTTAACAAGTGCTATGGACAACTACATGACTCTCCAAGATCGGTTTCAGCCCCTAAAGAATCTATAATCATCTTTGTTATGGCCTCTTCTAGAGAAGGAATGAATTATAGCCTCTTCTAGAGAAGGAAAAAATAGCCTTTTCCTAACCCCGTCTAAAACCTTGTTATTAACACTCTTAAGGCCTATTCAACCTAAATCACTTTGTCTAGGTTCATATTTTGACCATATGGGCACCCCGGGGAGCTTTTTGGAAACTTTTTCCTGGGCCCCTGGAATCCCAAAAAACAGTAGATAATAGTCTTTGGTTAAGCCTACTTATGGAGAGGCCGTCCCGGACCCAAGTGGTTTTTTGCCCCGTTTTTTTACCACGTGCTATAGACTACCACAGGAATTCCCTCAATCTGCTTCGTCCCTTAAAAAACCTAAAACCACCCCTCTTATGGCCTCTTCTAAAGAAGGGAAAAAAAGCCTTTTACGTGCCCGTCTAAAACCTTGTTATTAACACTCTTAAAGTCTTTTCACCCCGAATCACTTTGTTTGGGGTTCATATATAATCAGACGGGCACCCCGAAGAACTTTTGGTAAATTTTTTAACAAGACCCCAGAACCCCAAAAAACAGTGGATAATAGCCTTTGGTTAAGGCCTATGGAGGGGCCGTCCCGGACCCCGTTGTTTTTTCTTCCCATTTTTTTACCATGTGATATGGACCACCACAGGATTCCCCACACTCGGTTTCAACCCCTATAGACCTGCAATTATCTCTATTATGGCCTCTTCTACAGAAGGGAAAATCATGCCTTTTTAGCCCTGTTTAGAACTTTGTTATCATCTCTTTTATGGTCTTTTCACCCCGTATCGCTTAGTATGGGTTCATATTTTGACCATACGCCCCTCGATGAACTTTCAACAAATTTTTTCTGGGATCCAAAAAACCCAAAAACCAGTGGATAATAGCCTTTAGTTAAGGCTTTTAGAGGTTCCATTCCAGGCCCCATCGTTTTTTCGCCCCATTTTTTTACCATGTTCTATGGACCAGCACAAGACTCCCAATGGTCGGTTTTGGTCGTTAAAGGTCTGTAATCATCCCTTATAAGACCTCGTTCGGAAAAGGGAAAAGAACCCTATCCCAAACCCGTTTAAAACCGTGTTATTAATACTCTTAAAACCTTTTCACCTCGAATCACTTGGACTGGGTTTATATTTTCACCAAACGGGAATCCCGATGAACTTTTGGCAAATTTTTTTTTTCGGGACCTCAAAGCCCCAAAAAAACAGATCTGGATGAGACCTTTGGAGGAGCCGTCTTGGGCATCGTCGATTTTTCATCCTGTCATTTTACAATGTGCTATGGACTACCACATGATTCCCCAGGATCGGGTTCAGCCCCTAAAAACTTGTAATCATCCCACTTACGGACTCTTCTAAAAAACGGGGAAAGCAACCTTTTTCATGCCCCATTTAAAACTTTATTATCAACTCTCTTAAACCCTTTTCACTCTAAATCACTTGGTCTGGGTTCATATATTTACAATATGGGCACCCTGAAGAACTTTTGGCACATTTTTGTTTGGGACCCCGAAACCCTAAAAAACAGTAAATAATAGCCTTTGGTTGCTTATAGAGGGGTCATTTCGGACGCCATCATTTTTTCCACTGTTATAACCACGTGCTATGGATCACCACAGGACTTCCCACGATCGGTTTCAACTCCTAAATACCTATAAACATCACTCTTATTATGGCCTCTTTCAGAGAAGGGAAATCAGCCTCTTTTAGGCCCCGTGCCCCTATCTAAGACCTTGATATCATCTCTTTTATGACCTTTTCACCATAAATCGCTTGGTCTAGGTTTATGCTTTGATCGTACAGGCTCCCAAAGAACTTTTAACAATTTTTTTTTTCCGGGATCTTGAAACCTATAAAACAGTGGATAATAGTCTTTGGTTAAGGCCTATGGAAGGGCCGTCCAGGGCCCCCTCTTTTTTCTTTTTGCCCCGTTTTTTTCTACATCCTATGGACCACTACAGGACTCCCAACGATCGGTTTCAATCGATAAAGGCATGTAATCATCCCTCTTAAGGCCTCTTTCGCAAAAGGAGAAAACAACCTATTTTGGCTTGTTTAAAACCTTATTATCAACATTGTTATGGCCTTTTCACTCGGAATCACTTGGTATGGGTTCATTTTTTTACAATATGGTGCCTCGGAGGGCTTTTGGTAAACAAAAACTCTAGGACCCTAAAACCCCCAAAAAGACAGTGGATAATAACCTTTTATTGAGGCCTACGATGGGGCCGTCCCAAGCACCGTCGTTTTTTCACCCCATTTTTTTTTAACCATGTGATATGAAGAAACACAGGACATCCCAAGATTGATTTCAACCTTTAAACACCTGTAATGATCCCACTTATGGACTCTTCCGGAGAAGAAATAAACAGCCTCTTCTGAACCGTGCCAGAATAAAAACCTTATTATTAACACTCTTAACACCTTTTCATCATACTTGGTCTGGGTTCATATTTTTACAATATGTGCCCCATTTTTTTACCCACGTGCTTTGGACCACCACATGACTCTCCACGATCGATTTCAGTCCCAAAGCCTTCAATCATCCTTCTTATGGCCTCTTTTGGATAAGGGAAAATCAACCTATTCCGAACTATGCTAAACCTTGTGATCAACACTCTTAAGGAGTTTTCACCCCGAAGCACTTGGTTTGAGTTCATATTTTGACCATACTGGCACCCTGGAGAACTTTTGGCAAAAAAAATTTCTGGGACCTTAGCACCCCAAAAAACAGTGCATAATAGTCTATAAAAGGGGCGTCTCGGGCCCCAACGTTTTTTAGCCATTTTTTTAACCATGTGTTATGGACCTCCACACGATTCCCCATGATCGGTTTCGGCCCCAAAAGACCTGCAATCATCACCCTTATGACCTCTTCCTGAAAAGAGAAAAACAGTCTCTTTTGTGCCCCACATAAAACCTTGTTATCAACACTCTTAAGGCCTTTTCACCCCAAATCACTTGGTCTACATTCATATTTTTACTATAGGGGCACCCCGAAAAACTTTTGGCAATTTTTTTCCAGGAACATGGAACCCTTAAAAGCTAGTGGATTATACCTTTAGTTGAGGCCTATGGAGAGGCTTTCCCGGGGCGCATCGTTTTTTGCCTTATTTTTCTACTACATCCTATAGACCACCAGAGGACTCCCCACGATCGATTTTGGTCCCTAAAGACCAATAAACATCCCTTTTATGACCTCTTCTGGAGAAGGAAAAACATCCTTTTTTGGGCTCCGTCTAAAACCTTGTTATCAACACTCTTAAGACCTTTTCACCCCCGAATTACTTGGTCTAGGTTCATATTCTTACAATATGGGCACCCCGGAGAAATTTTTACAATTTTTTTTCCAGGACCCTGGAACCCTAAAAACCAGTGGATAATAGCATTTGGTTGATGCAATTAGATGGGTCATCTCAGGCCCCGATATTTTTTCGCTCCATCTCTTTACCACATGTTATGGACTACCACAGGATTCCCCATGATCCATTTCGGCCTATAAAAACTTGTAATAATCCCACTTATGGCCTCTTCCGGAGAAGGGAAAAACAGCTTCTTCCGTGCCCCATCTAAAACCTTGTTATCAATACTTTTAAGACCTTTTCACTTCGAATCAGTTGGTCTAGGTTCATATTCTTACAATGTGGGCACCTTGAAGAACTTTTGGCATATTTTTTTCCGAACCCCGAAACCCTAAAAAATAGTAGATAATAGCTGGTATTTGGAGGGGCCGTCTCAGGACCGTCATTTTTTCGCCAAGTTTTTTTTTTACCACGTGCTATGGACTACCACAGAACTCTCCATGATCGATTTCGACCCTAAAGATTTGTGATCATCTATCTTATTGCCTCCTCTAGAAAAAGGAAAATCACCTTTTTTTTGGACCCCATCTAAAACCTTGTTATCATCATTCTTATGGCTTTTTTTACCATGAATAGCTTAGTTTGCATTGATATTTTATTCATACGGGCACCCTTGATAATTTTTGGAAAATTGTTTTCCCGGGACCCTGAAACCCTAAAAGACAATGGATAATAATATTCTTTGGTTGAGACCTATGGATGGGCCATCCCGGGTCCCTATCTTTTTTTGCGCAGTTTTTTTTGACATGTGCTATAGAACACCATAGGATTCTTCACGGTCAGTTTTGACCCCTGAAGAATGATATTCATCCCTCTCACGGTCTTTTTCAGAGAAGGGAAATATAACTTCTTTGGGATACAGTCTAAAACCTTGTTATCGTCTCTTTTTAGGCCTTTTTACCTCAAATCGCTTGGTCTGTGGTTATATTTTATCATACGGGCACCCTGGTATATTTTTGACAAATTTTTTTCCGTGACCAAAAAACCCTAAAAGCTAGGCTCCGTCGCTCCGTGACCAAAAAACCCTAAAAGCTAGGCCTTTGGTGGAGGCCTATGGAGGGGCTGTCTAGGCTCCGTCGCTTTTTTGCCCCATTTTTTTTACCACGTGTTGGAACACCATAGGATTCCTCTTATAATCATCCCTCTTATGGCCTTTTTTGGAGAAGGGAAAAACAACATCTTCCGAGCCCTGTCTAAACCTTGTTATCAACACTCTTAAGGACTTTTCACACCGAATCACTTGGTCTTGGTTCATGTATGGACCATACTGACACCCTAGAGAAAATTTTGGCAACTTCTTTTCCACGAATCCATAACCCCAAAAAAGAGTGAATAATAGCCTTTGATTAAGGCCAACGGAGGGCTCATCCCAAGCACTATCGATTATTTACCCCGTTTTTTTTATCATGTACTATGGACCACCACAAGACTCCTCACGCTCGGTTTCGACCCTAAAGACTTGTAATCATCACTTTATGGTGTCCTCCGGAGAAGGGAAAAACAGTGGATAATAGCCTTTGGTAAAGGCCTACGAAGGGGTCGTCCCTGGACCTATCCTTTTTTCGCCTCATTTTTTTACCACGTGCTATGAACCAACACATGACTCCCCACGATTGGTTTCGGCCTCTAAAGAACTGTAATCATCCCTCTTATGGCCTCTTCTGGAAAAGGATAAAATAGCCTCCGTGGGGCCCCGTCTAAAACCTAGTTATCAACTCTTTTAAGGCCTTTTCACCCCAAATCACTTGGTCTGGGTTCATATTTTCAACATACGGGCACCCCGGAGAACTTTTGGCAATTTTTTCAAAATCGCGGAACCCCAATAAACAATGGATAATAGTGTTTGGTTGAGGCCTATGGAGGGGTCGTCTCGGGCCCCACCATTTCTTTATCCCTTTTTTTTACCACGTGCTATGGACCAGCACAGGACTCCCCACGATTGGTTTTGGCCTCTCAAAACTTGTTTCATCATTCTTATAACCTTTTTCGGAATAAAGGAAAAACAACTTTTTGTATTACTACATAAAAACTTGTTATCATCCCTCTTATGACATTTTCACCCAAAGTCGGCCTGTCTAGGTTCATATCATAACCATACGAGCACCACAAAAAATTATTGGCAAATTTTTTCCCCGAGACCCCATAACCTCAAGAAACAGTGATTAGACTTCGTTTAATGCCTATAGAGGGGGTTTTTTTTAGCTCTGTCTAATTTTTGCCATATTTTTTTTCCACTTGTAATAGGCCACTACAAGACTCCCCAAGACCGGTCTCGACCTTTAGAAACTTACTATCATCCTTCTTATGACATTTTCAAAATATGGGAAAAATGAGTTTTCCATAATCCAATTTAAACTTTTTATTATCCCTGTTATGGTCTTTTGCCCCAAGTCTCTTGACTGGACCCATATTTTAACCATACGGGCATCGTGGAAAATTTTTGGCAACATTTTTGTAGCATTCATTTGAGGCCTTTGAAGGGGCCATCCCTATATCTGGCTTATTTTCGCCTGTTTTTTTTTTTTTTACCCATGCTATGGACCACCACACAACTTCACACCTACTCTTACGGCCTTTTCAGAAGAAGGGAAAAATAACATTTTCTAAGACCCTACAAAAACTTGATAGCATCCTTCTTATGGCCTTTTCACCACAAATCGCTTATTCTTGGTTCATACCTTGACCATATGGGCATCTTGTTACATTATTGGTAACTTTTTTATCCAAGTTCTTTGAGCCTCAAAATTTTAGTGAACGACAGCATTTTCTTTAGGCCTCCAAAGGGGCCATCCCATGCTCCGTCTTATTTTCACCCCAATTTTTTGCCACATGCTACCCCCCACGATTGGTTTCGGCCTCTAAAAACTTTTGAAATTTTTACAAGGTGTCTCATGTTGTCAAAATAGGAACCCTATGCAGGTTATCGGGGTTGAAAACACCATCAGTAGATCTCGAGAGACTGAAAAGGCTATTGTTCACTTCTTCTGAAATATCTCAAAACAAGATATAATAATAAGCCTTTTGAGGTTGAAACCAATCGTGGGGAGTCCTGTTGTGATCCTAAACACGTGGTTAAAAAAAAAAGGGCAAAAACAAGGCACAACTTGGGACAGCCTGTAAAGGCCAAAAAATAGAGGCTACATTTCACAATTTTCGAAAGTTCTGAGTTCCTGGATAATAACATTGCTAAAAATCTTACATGATGCCCTAGGCCGGGTCAAAAGTAGGTTCTTGAGAAGACAGAGCTTGAGACATCCCTCTAAAAGCCGAAAACGAATGATATAATTCACTATTTTTGTAGGTTATGGGGTCCAAATAAAACTAAAAATTTTACACAGTGCCCCTACGTCCAAAACAGGTATGCTAGGAAGCTAATTGTGGCTGAAAAACCTATAAGAAGGTTCTGAGTGAGCAAATAAGCTTCACTTTTTTTTGAAATATCCTGTATAAAGTGATAATAATCCTTATTTAGAGGCCAAAACTAGTTGTGGAGAGTCCTGTGGAGACCATGAAGTCCTCAACACGTGGTAACAGAACAAGCCGAAAGCAAGATAAAACCCGAGATAGACCTCCGGAGGCCAAAAATAGGGATAGCAATAAGTATTGGACGTCATAAAAAGCAAGTTCTTGAAAAAATTTTCGAGGTTCAAAACATCATAAAAAGGTCACGGGATAATGAGAAAAACAAGTGTGTCGTTCATCGAAAATTGTCCTAAGAGGGAGGATAATAGGTTTTTACAGGTTGAAACCGACTGTGAGACATCCTGAGGTTACCAACGACACGAGAGAGAAATTTAATGAGGAAAAAAAAACAGGGTCCGAAACATCCCTGTGAAAGCTGAAAACAAACAATATAATACATAGTTTTTAGAGGTCTTATAGTCTTGGAAAAAAAATTTGCCGAAAAATTTACAAAGTGCCCCTTCTGCCAAAAGAAGGTTCTCGAACACCTTGTTAGTGTTCAAAAGGTTATAGAGAGGTCCTGGGATCACGAAAAAGGTTGTCATTTTTTTAAAATTATCTAAAAGTGGATATAAATTTTTACAAGATGAAATCGAGTACAAGGTATCTTAGGGTTTGCAATATTAGTACAAGGTATCTTAGGGTTAGCAACAATATGAGGGAGAAAAACAAAGGGAAAACAAAATTATCATGAGAGACATAACCAACTATGAACATAAGCATCCTAAAGGTCACCAACAACACGCATGAGAAATACATGGATAAAACAAGAGGAAGCAGAAGACAGCCCTGCAATTTTAGAATAACCCCTCTCGGGGTTAAAAGTTCAAAACTAAATTTCTAAAATTTTGCAAGAGCCTTTCATATGTAGTAAATTGATATAAAAACAAGTCATTATATTAGGGCATAAAGATAATATCATATATCAGTATATTACCCATAACTCCATAAGAGATGAGCTATACACATTCACAAATCACAATCCAAAGCTTCACCCACAGGCCACAAGAAATCAATTGTCAACTAGGGAAAGAAAAGCAATCAGGTTTCCAGCGTCAAAAACAACCCATAAATAGCAGTGTTTCAAACCAAACACAAGGGTTCATCCATCAATGTCAGTATAAGAAAACACCACAAAGAGTTTAAACAAACTGTCTTGATAAACTAAGTATTTAGAACCAGAAATCTCAATTCAGGACACCAAACTGCAGTTAATGAAATCCCAAAACATGAAATCAAACTTAGTTCTAGTCGAAGTTTCAATAATGTGGTTCATTGCACCTAAGAAAGGTTGTCATTCAGTGATAAAGCAGCAAGCTGTTCAGCGGGATTGCTAGATGGCTGTGGCTGCTGCTGCTGCTGCGCAACATTCCTCAAGACTTCCATTGCCTCAGAGACCTTGGACTTCAGCGCATCCGGGGATTCTAACAGATGCAAAACTTCAGTCTGATCCATCTCCAACAGCATCCCAGTCACTTTAGCTGCCATTTCTGGCTCCAGCTGCTCCACCAAAGGATAAAGGTTCTCTCCCAACAGCTTAAATTGAACAAAAAGCAAAGGTTAGATTTCAAATAATAATAAATAATTCAAGATGAAACATAGTCCTCCAGTTAAAAATTTGTCTTTCTGGCAGTCAAAGCTAACAACTATAAGTTGCTTAAACCAACACTTGGAATTCTTATTCCTATACATAAATAATGGTCTATCATGAAAAACGTGGGTGACTTAACAACTAGGGTATTAGCAATAACAGAAGACTTACAAGCCTCTGATGCTCAGGAGTAGCATTGGCAAGCAAGGTAGCTAATGTGCCAACATTTGGAGTCATCGACGGATCCCGCATTTGCATTCCACCCATATCATATTGGACACCAGGATGCATACCTCCAGTGACACCGGGGATAGGAGAATCTGGTAGTGCACGAGCAGGGGGGTAACGATAACGTCCCCTAGGCATCATCTGTAATTGAACAAAAGACAACATCTTATATCAAAACTTAGGCCTGTAGAATAAATCAGAAAGCAATACACAGACAATAACAATAAAGTGGGTATTTGAAGAAATACAAGGAAGGCACACATCAAACGGAGATGGTTAAAAATTAAAAATAAAGCACCTGTTGCTGCATCATGGGCATAGGCTGCTGTGGTTGCTGGCCTGGAGCACCACCTCCACGCCTGCCACCAGGGCGTTGCCCTTGCTGACCTTGTTGAACCATTGGCATAAAGAAATTTGGTACTGGAGCACCACCTCTCATACCAGGCATAAGTTGATGCTGATATCCAAATGCGGGCTGACAAAATTACAGAAGCAGATAATTAAAAACATAAGTTGATATCTATGAAATTATTTTTCAACAGCAATGTATTGATAAACATTCATTTTATTCTACAAATCTATTGCTTTGTAATGCAATGGATAAAACATGGATAAGTCCATCCTAATCCATCCACAAGCAAAAACATGCAATAACTCAACCAAAAATTTTTGCTGCCAAAAAACCTAGATACACAATCCCTTTGTCGCAAAAAGAAAAATAAGCTATTGTATTCATTCAAGAGTATTCAGAAAAGAGAGCATTCATCATAAGCTTTCTGCACAAAAATCTTAAAAGTGAAATATATGTATTGAACTCTGACATCATTGATATCATGCCATAGTAGAAAATAATTTTTAATAGAGGAAAGAGGATGTAGATTGATTTGAGAAACAGAAAATAAATACTAAAGAAGCATATGAGAGGCCTAAACTCTTCCAAAGACTTGGCTAAAAGCTAACTTAACATCAATTTTTGTTCATAATCCGTTCTCTCAATCTCTCTCAATCCTCCTCTACAGTGATAATACTATATTTTCCTGATGCGCCACAATGACACAAGTAACATCCCAAAGGGGGGCAACAAGGACAAGAGGAGCACAAAATAGATATCTGAATCATCCCACAGAGCTTAGGTATTTCCAAACAATATTGTGCTCTGCACCCCACATTCCCAACAACGGAAATTGAATAGAAAATCTTTCCAAGGCATATTACCAAACAACGAAGAACACATTTACTCAAACAATACACCTCTACTATTGAATGTTATCAAAAAAGTATGAAAATCAAAAACTAAAAAATATATAAATTATAAAAGTGCATGGCATTCATGGCAAGACTTTGGTAATATCTCTTACTAGAATCAGTAGAATGTCAAGAACTATGAAAGCACCCACTCCAATGTGACGATATTAACATATACAATAAATCAAAAATAGAACTATGTTCATAATTTAAATGATAGATCAGATGGATATCAGACCAAGTTACCGAAACAAGGACTACGAGTATAAATTAGCAGATTACCTGAGGTGGAATCATTGCAGGTGGTGCTTGGCCATAATACATCTGCTGCCCAATCCCAGGGCCACCAGGAGGATAAATTGGCATTCTAGGACCAACAGATGGCGGCATTGTTACAGGACGCATTTGAGAAAATTGAGCCTGTACAAAATTCAGATGAATATAAATATAGAAGACCAACCCCATCTATCCAACAATATATTAAAAGGTGTTCTTTTCAAAGGAACGGTGCCATGTGGCACTCTCCAAGCATATGCACCACATAAGCATGCCACACTCCCACATCAATTTACAAAATTATGGTTAAAGCTAGATTTGAACCCAAGACCAATTTCAAGTCAAAGTCATGCATTTCTCATCTCAACCAATTTCTTTTTACTGATTTAAATGTCCACATAATTTTATATATATTCCTTTTATATTTGTTCAGTAAATTAAAGGTAAAAATTTTAATTTTCACAATTGTTGAAAATAAATACATAAGCAATTAAAATAATACCCACAACAACGTCCGGGCCGATATGCTAGTTTAATCTGAAAAGATAGGAACTAAAAATTCGAGTGGAAAGCTTACAGAGTTCAGTACCTGCAGCCTTGCCCTTCTGTCTTCTTTACGTTGTGCAAGGGCGACATAAAGAGGCTTGCTTACAATGATCTTGCCGTTCATTTCCGTTAGCTGGCAAATATAATACAAAGTGGATAAATTATCACAAAAATATTTTGATCAAAGAGTACACACTTTAACTTACAGCTCGAGATGCTTCTTCAGCAGACGAAAATGCGACAAAGCCTGATCCCTTGCTAACACCGCTAGGATCTCGCATAATCTACAAAATCATAGACCAACCACAAATGAAATACTATACACACACAAACCCAAAAAAAGCACCCTAAGAGACCAAGTGACTGACTGGCGACTTATGCTTCTATAGTTAATTGCTTAGGCAAATACATATCCAAGTGACTCACAATAGTAAGGGAACACGACATAAATAAGCATGTGTTTTTTAACATTGCATGGAAAATATGTTTTAGTTTAGTTAATTGCTACAATTTTTTTACTGAAGTATGATAAATAAGTTTTATAGCCATATGCTTCATAAATTTACCATGCTAACCTATCATTTTATGATAGACAATTAGCGCGTCAAACAAGGATTCTAGTGTCACTGTCCAACACAGGTGCTTAAGACAAAATGAAAGTCTTGAAGTAACATAGATGAAAAATAATAAAATACAAATGAGCAAATGACAGATACATAGAAAGGTAATAAACTGACCTTGCATGAAGTAACAGTACCAAATGGAGAAAATAATTCTTTAAGTTTCTCATCATCAATTGTGTCATCTAAATTTTTGATGTAGAGATTTTTTCCCTGGTACTGGTCCACTACTTCTTTCATACTCTGATCAAATTGATGTTTCAGCTCAGCTTCCCTTTCAGCCTTTTTCTGGGCTTTGCCAACATACCACTCCTTACCATCAATCATCTGCCCATTTAGAGCTTCAACAGCTTTGGCAGCATCATCTGCATTTTCAAAGTTCACAAACCCAAAACCTTTCGATTTCCCATCAACATCACGCATCACAACAGCACTTGAAATATTCCCATATTGACCAAAAACTTTATTCAAATCATCATCTGTTGTGGTCTCTGGGAGATTCTTCACATACACATTGGTAAACTTTGCTTTGTCAGAAGTATTTTCTCGCTCCTGCCTGCGCTGGAAAGGCCCCACATAGACTTGCTTGTCATTCAACAGCATGCCATTCAGCTTCTCTATTGCCTTTTGTGCAGATTCCTCAGTCTCATACTGCACAAAACCGTGTCCTTTTGACTGCCCAGATGCATCAATAGCAACTTTGCAGGAAAGGATGTTCCCAAAAGCAGAAAAGGTTTCATGCAGGGCTTTGTTATCAATGGTCTTGTCCAAATTCTGAGAAAGAAAACAAAGATAAATCAACAGACCAATAAGAGAAAAAAAACGAGGGGGGGGGGGATTGAAAATTAAAACTAAAATCACAAATATAATATAAAGGGGATAGAAACAGCCACTCAAGAACTGCTACCTTGATAAATATGTTTCCAGCTCCACTTTTACGAATGCTAGGATCACGATGAGAATACATTATCCTGATAGGCTTGTTGTTGAGAGGAGTGAAGTTCAAAACATCAATAGCTCTTGCAGCTGAAAATAAAATGCAGCAATCAGAAAGTTAAAATCTATTTAATCAAAAGAAACATTCAGACAGTCTCTACCCTTGGTTACTCATGTAATATTTGCTTAAGTTAAACATGTTAAAGTTCAAAACTACCATATAAATAATTTATAACTAAAGAGCTAATTAGACAACTCAGTTTAGAGAGAAAATATAAATTCACCACTTAGATATAAACAGCATTGCATCATTCTGAAAGATTTGTTTCTAAATCTCTAGTAGGGTTATTCAGATAGATCAGACGGAGTATTACAATAAAGAAATCTTAAAGGTTCCTCAAACCTAGCCAAAATATTTTTCCTGTGCTACAACATCACCGTATACAGCAACAAAAAATATTTCCAACTCCCACATCGTACAGCTAGATGCATACAAAGACAACACAAGAACTCATTTAGTAGCACAGAAGTTGAACAAATTTGAAGGATACAAATTACACAGGAATTATATAGCACTATTTCCCATGCCCTTATTGCGACTTGAACTTGTGAAAGAGTAAACCACTTTATAATACTACACCTAACCTAATCAACGCATTCGATTGCCACAAGCAACAACACCTCAAACTTCCACAGCTACAAATCTATAACTGGTCACCCGTCTCCTCGAGTCCTCCCCACCCTTCCTCCTACACTTTCCATCTTCAACTCTAATCCTTCACTCAACCAACACTCCAAACAACACATTACCACAGCTCCAAAATCATACAACATACGATTCGGAACTAAAAGGTCATCCACAAGCCACAACCCATAACTTATAGACTAATCAATCTCACTTCAAACACAATCCATCAACCTACAAATTCGACAGTGAAATATTCCATCCAATCACAACATAACACCACATTAGACATATTCTACAACACCATGCATTAACTAATTTTCCAAATACCTATTTTTTTAAAACAACTAAAATAACCAATCTTTTAAACCAACCAATCATTACCAATTTCACAAGTCAAAAATACAAACTCATTCAACATCAAAATAACAACTTCCCAAAAACATCAACCAATCAAAACAATTCAATTTAATCCATCATCAATCAATTCAATTCATTCAAATCATCAATTTAAAATCAAACAAAAAAAATCATCAAATAATTTACGAAAAAGGGACTAACCATCTTGTGGGCTACCAAAATTGACATAGCCATAACCAAGAGATCGACGAGTGGTCAAATCCCTACAAACCCTAACCGAAACCACTTGACCTACTTGGTTGAACACGTCATACAACTGTGAATCACTCACATTCATCTCCAAATCTCCGACATACAACGACGTCGTAACGAATTGTCCGGCGGCGGCAGCAGCAGCGGCGCCGCCTCCAGGAGCCGCGGCACCACCGGTGGATGCCGCCGGAACACCGCCATTAGCCTGCAACTGAACTTGAGCCATTTTTTTTCTCTCCCGAAAACCCTAAAACCTAAAATTCAGGAGAAAAAAAAATTAAATTAAATTTTTTTTTGGAAGTTTCAAATTTTTTGGATTTTTTTTTCAGTTTTTGTTATACAAAAAAAACCACTTCCCTCTCCTCTGATTATTCGGCAATAATAATAAAAATTGAAAATACGAAAAATTGAGTACTACGAATTTGTGAGATAGAAAGCGTAAAAATTTGAGCTTTTTTTTAGGAAACTTTCTATATTTTTTTGGGGATTTTTTTTTTTTAATGAGAGAAATAAAGAAAGGAGAGGGAAGGGTTAAATGGTAAAAGGGCGGAAGTTCGCCGGAGATAGAGATCGCCGCCGGAAAATACGGCGGCGACGACGGAGGTAAAGAGACTAACGAAGAAAAAAAAGAAGAGAGAGAAAGTGGTGTTTATTAGAGAGAGAAACAACTGAGAGAGAAAAATAAGGGTTTGTTTGGGGTATATAAATAAGGGAGGAAGAAGTTTGTGGGTGGGGTGATGTGAAGCGTTGGATTAGAAAAAGGGATGGAAGGAGAGCCGTTGGATTCGGGAGGACTATGTGGGGTTAAATGTTTTTTTTTTTTTTTCTGACGTGGAAAGAAAACAAGGACCTGATGAAAGGGTCAGATGGGAGGGTTGTGACATTTTCAAAATGTCGGCTAAACTTGACACCGTGTACATGGAATTAGACTTAAATCGGATCGATTAGTAACGACAGTAAACTCGAAACAAATTGAATCGATATGAGTAAATCTAAAATGGATTGCATGTTTTGTGGTCAAGTAATGGTTAAATTTTTATTAGTGGGTTGAATCAACTTAATATAAGGTGGAAGAATAGGAATTCATTATTTTGTTGATAGCTGAATTAATTTTCCAATGTAATTTACATTTTATAGTAAATTATATTCTACTTGGTACATGATTTTTGTAGGATTACACTACTTTGTTTGATTATACTAAAAGTTTTTTTCGGAGGACAATAAAAGTTAATGAGGATAATGGTATATGAGAATAACAAAGAAAATTATAAGGGTCATGATATCGGTTTGACATGAGATTATGGAAAAGTCATTGGTGTTGAAATGATTATATGTCCTCATAAGGTTGGGTTTGTACAACAAGTAGAGCTTTTAATGAAGTTTTCCTTGAATTTTAATGAGAATTAAATTTAAATTGGCGCATTCAACGATTATATTGCTAACAACAACCAAATAAATCCACTTAAAAAAAACTCAAATAATTTTGTATTGTTTATTATGAAAATCATTACCAGGTAAACTTACCACAAATTTGGATAAGTATTCATGTGTAGCGTCTTTTGATAAACGAGGGAACTTCAATGATATTGAATAATTACGTGTATTGCTCATAATGTTGACTTTTACAAAAAAAAATTGTTTTTGACTATTCCTTTTTTGCCTCTTTAAGAGCTTAATATTATGCTTTATAAAGGATTAACCCATTCTTTTTACCAATAATTAAGACTTTGATGATGTTGCTTCTATTACTTAGTCATTTGTGAAATGCCTATGAGTCTATTACTTTTTCAAGCTTCATAAAGAGGATCGCACAATATTTTACAAGTGTATTATTGTTAAATTATACACCATAATTAGACACGAGATAAGTTAAGAAACAACAGACAATCAATCACAACGAATTCAAATTAGAAAAAAAAATATGTGCACGGTTAGAATGAAGTTTAGCTAGAGTTCCACTTTAAAAAAATTAGTTTTGAATTTTTGACTTATTAGTATCACCAATTCTCCGATTTAGAACCACTTGCCATTACGGCTCACTACTAACCTAAATATTAGATTGGACTTGATTAAGGTCTATAATTATCATTTGTTTTTCTCAAAACAACTCTTAAACCCTTTGCCAACAACTTACTAGTCATTGTCAATTCCAAATTTTTGACATCTCTCATCATCATCATCTCATAAACATGCGTATTATCCAATCCAATTGCTTGAAAAAACTGTGTACTCACACAAGGAGCACTACTGCAGCAACAATGGCTGCAATTTCTGCTGCTAACTCTACTTTCTTCTCCAAACCCTCACTTTTTATCTACTCTAAAAATCGCTTTTCAAAATTCAGTTTTTCCACTGTTTCTACTGTTTCTTCTAACAATCTTCGAAACAAAAAATGGAGGCAACCTGTGATTAGTTCTGCTGTTGAGGTTGGAGGTGTTAAGATTGCTAGAGAAGGTTGTTTCTTGTTACCCTACTTCTAAAGATTGAGTCTTTTTTTGAGTTTAGTTGTTGTAATTGTTTTAATTTTTTGTGGGTTATTGCTGTAATTTGAATTAAGTTTTTTGGGTTGATGATTTGGGTTTAATTTGATGGTTGGTGGGTAATTGGTGTAATTTGAATTGGGTTTTTGGGTTGATGATTTGGGTTTAAGTTGATGATTAGTGGGTAATTACTGTAATTTGAATTGGGTTTTTGATTTCGTGATGTGGGTTGAATTTGTTGAATTGACAATCAGTGTTTTTTGTGGTTTCAGACTTTCAGTGGTGTATTTCATTCAAAATTAAAATGAATTCAATTACATTATCAGTATTTAACTAGTATTAGTTTTGAAGGAAATTCTGATATGTTAACCCATTAGTAATTTGGTATTATGATATTTTGAACCAGTATATGTTTGTTAGCTTTATATGGGAATGCAGGTTAAAAAAATGAAAACTTTGGAGTTTTTGCTATTTGAGAGTTCACTTATCAACCTGCTAACACATAAGGGAAATGTTTGCATGACATATGTTTAAAGAATCAATTTTTCGCCTCTTTGTTGTTCACTGACTTGTTTGATGGGGAATTCAGATGTGGTGCGTGATGATCCCACAAACAATGTTCCTGATACAATCTTCACTAAACTTGGAATGCAGCTACATAAACAGGATCAACACCCTCTTGGCATTTTGAAGAATGCAATTCATGATTACTTCGATGTGAATTATAACAACAAATTCGAAAAAATCGATGATCTTTGTCCCATTGTTCCTGTGAAAGCGGTATGTCCCAGAAAGCTATAATGCTTATTTGCATGTTTTTCTTGGTTTTTCACAAGCTGGAGTCTTCAGTTCTTTATGTATTCGTGATGGCATGTTTTGGTTCTAGTGAAAGAGGATTCGTTTCTATCATCTATGTGAAAATTGTGTGGTGCAGTGGTTAAGTATCTCCCTGCATTCCACTAGGTCATGAATTTAGATCCTGAAAACAGTCTCTTTGTGAAAATTAAGGTAAACACTAAACATGCGTACTATAGAACCTTCTCTGGACCTTGTTGTGGTGGGAGTTTTGCGCATTGGATACGGCCTTATGTCAGTATCATACTTCTTGTTTAACTTTAACTGTAAAATGAGTGCTATCTATTTTTCTGCTCAAACTCTTATTACATGTATATCAATTCAAGATTCCACCCTCCATTTTTTTTTTTCCTAGATTGATTGGATTGTGTCTAAGCCTTAGAGACTAGTAAATGGGAAGCTATGCTGTTAAGTAAGTGGAACCACATAATAAATTGGAGGCCATTGATATTGTTTTTTTTTCTCGATGACCATGCAATAAGTTTTCCATTTGTATCATAATTCATAAATCCAATAAAATACAATATGAAAGAGTTATGAGACGATTCTTAACATCCAAGGAAAATACTGAGGCTTTATTGTGGTGACTTATTAATGTGTTGGCTTCTCTATGTTGTTCTACTTGCGCATCTACATCAGGTTACAGCTTTAAGCTGCATAGTTTGCATCTATATAACGTCATAATCAATCCTTGCAGAATTTTGATGATGTCTTGGTTCCTGCTGATCATGTAAGCAGGAGTTATAATGATACATACTACGTTGACTCCCAAACTGTTTTGAGGTGTCATACAAGTGCTCATCAGGCTGAACTGCTGAGAAGTGGACACACTCATTTTCTTGTAACTGGAGACGTTTATCGTAGAGATTCTATTGACTCTACCCACTACCCTGTGTTCCATCAGGTTCTTACTCTTTATTTAAGAAATATATGACTTTTTTTTATTGGCCTGTTGAATTTACTTTTTTTGATGCATTGTGATTTCAGATGGAAGGTGTTCGTGTATTTTCTCCTGATGATTGGGAGCCATCTGGTCTTGATGCTTCAGCATATACCGCCCAGGATCTGAAGACATGTTTAGAGGGGTTGGCACGCCACTTATTTGGTATATATAAATAAATCTATTATTCATAGGTGTGCATTTTGCTCTTGTTAATTGCCTTCGTAGCAAGAATGGTGTGTCACTCTTTATTTTTAAGGATCTGGAGGAGCCGAGTGCTAGTAAGTTGCCGTGTTTGTGAAATTTCTGGTAAGGAGGCCAGAATATAATTCTTGAAGTTAACATAAAGTTTGAAAACAATAAAATTTCTTTCACATAGTGACTGTATGGAACGAAGATTACTTAATTTCTATATTTCCTTTTTAATTCAAAATTGTAGCTCTTTAAAATTGTGGTTTGAGGCATGGCATATTAATTATTATGATCCAACTGCTGAACTTGTATTTCAAAGCTTGTTTAAAATCCAGCCCATTCCCTCCACTTGTTTCAATATTTCACTTTGCTAATTTTAGATTGAATAATATCTTTCTTTGACTCTAACCTCAAGATGCTGAAGCCTTCTGATAGATTCGTAATTCTTTTATTCTTAGGCTCCTTTGTAGTTTCATCCTTTAATGATAACTGTGTTACTTGATATTTGTTTTGTAGCTCTATTCCTTTGTAACTTCAACCGTCTATTTCAGTTGTGTTAATTAATATAAGTTTCGTAGCTATCATGTGCACATTTGTATCTTTTGATAATTATGCCCCTACTATGGTCTTTGTGCCACTTGTAGGTGCTGTAGAGATGCGGTGGGTTGATACTTACTTTCCTTTCACAAGTCCATCATTTGAACTTGAAATATTTTTCCAGGTAGCTTTTTTTTAATTTTTTATTGTGTATCATTAGTTGCTTGTTCAGGAGTTTTTGCTGCAATTTAGCTTTGGAAACACTTATGAGAGTCATTTTGTTGTAGATGCTCCTGTATATGTTGTGCTTTTGCTAACCAAAAATTTGTCTTTCCTGTGGTTCCTATAAAGATTGTAATGTTTTGAACCTTTTATTCTTCACAATGTAATCTTAATCTCATGTAGTGTATTCACTTGCTTTTGAGCTAACTTTTACCACTCACAACCCTCTGATTTTGGGGAAGATTACGAAAAAGAGGCTTGTGATCCATCTGATGAGCTTTAGACCATAATTTAAATAACAATTATTGACAGGCCAATCCTTATCCATCCTCTGACGATTGGGCTATGCTGCAGCTTTATTTGTTTACTTCTAGCATATTAATTCATCAAAAAAAAGTGCATTTATGATGTCGTGGTAGTGGATCTTAATTCTTTGTTGATATTCCGGGTCCAAGTCCCTGGTGTGTGATATGGCATTTAGCCAACCAATTTGTCTTTCAAGTTTCAACAATGTTCAAGATTACTTTACTGGTGCAAAGGGCTATTTTTTCCATTAGGCTCTTCATCTAACGACTAACACCCCTTCACTTCGTTCTGAGCAAGAGCATCATTTAAAGACATTTAGATAATCTTTTGGTATAGTATTTCGTACAAAAAGTCGGTTGTTTCCAACAACTGGACTGAAGAGCGTGGTTGGGTCTGTTTAACTCTTTATTTTATTTCCTTGAGCCATTTAAACAGAGGATACAGAGCATTTCTGGACTTCTAGTGTAGTGGAGGTGACTCATTTGACAGATTGATATTGGTGTTAGCTCTGGGATCTAAAAATAGTTTGCTATGCCAGTACTCACTTGCTTTGAACTAAAATTACTAGCATTTTAGTTATGTGGGCATGGGGGGTCAAGAAGTTTGTAGGATGCTTTGTACAGATTTATGATAAAAATGGGGGTTCCTTTTTATTCCATCCAAGGTATTTCCAAAACTGTGGCAGTTTAGAGTTTCGTACTTCACATAGAGTTATAATGGTACTCTGGATCTTTTCTTCCTAAGGCTCAACATGACAGTAAATTAGCTTTATAATATGGTTTTAACATTGTGAATGCTCTCTTCTTTACCCACCCCAAAGTGAAGACGTTGGCCTGCTTTAGGATAAGGAGAAAAATCATTTTTTAGTTTACATAATTTTATATCTGTATTGTTTTTGATCAATGGTTTTCTACTCTAATTATTCTACAGACTTTGTATATGTAAATTGTATCAATTATTAACCTGTTTTGAGCCTTTGGTTCTTTTTTGCAGGAAAAGTGGCTGGAAGTATTAGGCTGTGGGGTAATGGAGCGGGAGATATTAAAGAGAAGCGATAAACCAGATAACTACGCTTGGGCTTTTGGACTGGGATTAGAGAGGCTAGCAATGGTCTTATTTGACATACCTGATATTCGGCTATTCTGGTCCAATGATGAGCGGTTTACTTCTCAGGTCATAATTCTCAAGATCCCCTGTGGCTTTTGTACTCCACTTTTTAAGATTAAAAAATTATATCTGTTCTTTGTTAATTGGCTGTCCTGACTTAATTTTCTCTTTGCAGTTCAAGAAAGGCCAGCTTGGTGTTAAGTTCAAGCCTTTTTCAAAGGTATAGCATTTAGAATATATGAGATTTGATATTCTTGTTTTGGTTGATGGAATTGGGTTTTTTGTCTTTCTCGTTGTGAATGAACTGTCATGGAACCAATTGAAGAGTATATACACTATAATTATTATTTTAGAAAAAGACACTGTTGGTCTTTTCAAGAGATTTAAAAGTTATATTAATGTTTGGCAATGAAGATATTTGACGAATTTCAAATACCAGGTGTTTGAGGCGTGAGGTTAAGAAGGCAAAAGGCATTTTAAATCTGTATAGATATTATCTGAAGTTAAGATTTCGAAGTGTGTCAAGCACTTAAGGAGCCCCTTTCAATTATTTGCAAAGAATTTGAACCTAATTTTGAATTATTAATGGAAACCTTCTTTTATTTTGGTAAATCTGAACAGAATGTCCCTAGAGTTACCTCAAGTCGTTGTTTTATTTAGATTTTGGATATTCAGCGGCTAAATGTAATGGTTTTGTATCTGCAGTTCCCTCCTTGCTACAAAGACATGAGCTTTTGGATTAACGAGTCATTTACCGAGAATAACTTATGTGAAGTGGTTCGAGGTATTGCAGGAGATCTTGTAGAAGAGGTATCCAGGACTATGAACCCATCATTCCGTTGTCACTTTCCGCTAGAATTTTAATTCCATTCTGTTTGGTTGGTGCTTACTGAGAATTCCATTTTCAACTGCTGTAAAAGGTGTTTTTAATGCTTTTCTAGGCCATATCATTGGGGAAATCCTGGTCATGTTATTTTGTTTTCAGCACTTGGTGTCTTAGAAAATTCATGAGAAAATTACATATTACCTTGAAAGTAGGGATAGGCTTCCTTTTGAGATTAAAAGTGGAAGTTTTTGTGAGAAATTTATTGCATTTTTGTGCAAGCAAAACTTATTAGTTTATGATTTGGTCATGTGTGTTATGCATTTTGATTTTGGTATTGCTTATCTTGAGTCGTGCACTAACTTTGAGAAAGGATCTCTTAACAGTATAATGCTAGGTAAAGCTACTCATTTTTGGTTGGAGCTATCAGCTGAACCTTTGATTGCTCTCCAACTATGTATTGTCTTTTATTTAGTGTTTAGATGTTGGCTTGTAATTACACTGTTTTCACCATGTACATAGTGCATGCTTATGTAGCTGATAATAGAATGTCTGCAGTAACCTTCTGATCGAAAAAATAGCATTTTATAGAAATTACTTTCTTTGTGATGATAGCTGAAAGTCTATAGATGGCCATTTGCCTCCTAGGTGATAGATCATCATTCGATGTATCTCATGGTACAAGGTTATTACTTCAGGAAATACTAATAATATTTGGTTAGTGTGGCTTTTGCTTTTGAGCATTTCCAAACATTTCCATTCTTAACGTATTGCATGATCCACATAAACTCCCTTTTGTATTTTTCAGGGGGTGAAGTTAACTTCTCTTCACTTATGAGTAGTTAGGTTATGATATTGTATTATTGTAAGGTTGATATGCATAACTATTTTTTGCTTTCAGGTAAGGTTGATTGATAATTTTACCAATAAGAAAGGAATGACGAGTCATTGTTACCGAATTGTTTATCGCTCCATGGAGCGCTCCCTTACAGATGAAGAAATCAATGACTTGCAGGTATATGTTCAACATGTTGGAACTTAAACTGTTCTCTTTTGTTGAATACAACTTAACAAAATCTATCCTGGAAATTCCTTTATTAAGAGCAATCAACCAAACTTGTAGCATGATCTTCTTCCTCTTACGATAAACATAGGATACTTAAATCTCATTGTCTTTTTTAATTCTGTTATTAAAGGAAAACTTAGATCTCATTTTTCAAAGTATCACGTAACATAAGAGAATTGGTAATTCTGAATTGAATGCTTTGCTTTCACTTGCTAATCAGTTACTTCCATTTTCTGTCTATGCAGAATAAAGTGAGAGAAGTGGTGGAAGGAAAGTTGAAGGTTGTTTTAAGATAAGATTTTGGGGGCCAAGATCTATTGCTTGTGACTTCTGCATTGTAAATTTCTTCACTCGCAATATCTATTTATGGGATAGTTTTCTTTATGCTATAGAGAATCCATTGATAGTTTTCAGCTGATAGTTTTCATACTACTGGTTTTACACATGTTTGAGAACCATTAGGATTGAATGAATGATCCCAATCTGCGGAGCACATAAATTGTTGTACCGGCAGTTTACAAGATGTATAATGTATATGCTGGAATGCAGCAAATGGCTTTCACTGTGCTATTTGTGGAAGGTGACCTTTTTTATTCATAAAAAGTGCTTTTTAAGCATTGCTTGGGTTTGTTCATGCTTTATATTGTACTTCTATGTGTTTTAGTTGTCTTGCCAGCAGCTTGCTTATTGTAGTTACCTGCTTTTAACTCCGATTCGTAAGCTGAATACAAGACGAGGGAGCACTAAAGAATGTCAAAATAGAAGTCCCACGATGTAGTCATTGTGGCATGGCTTTGTTTGTGGGTCTATCTTACACTTGCTGTTGGTAAATAGAAGTGTTTGAAATATAATAATAAGTGACATGAAATTTTCGTAATATTGTGGGAAACCAAATGCATGAGCTTGCACAAGCTGGGGAAGTATGAAATGGAGATGATGGTCACCACCATTCTTAAAATTTAGCGAAGGTATAGTTGAGTGAACAACAAAGAGAACATTTAAAAGCTTGTCTTGGTATATTTTCTAAGTGCCATAATGGAACTTTCAAGGGAGCCAACCACTGAATCAATTTCCATATTTTGTAGACTTAGGGAAGTGGGTCTCTTTCCCTTTTTCAGTTTGAAGGACAGAATTAGCAAAGGAATTGCAGAAAATCATACTTAGTGAGGTAAGAAAGGCTATGGAGAAGAAACATAACCATAAAACTTAGCCGTTTGGGTTTATATTTCTCTCTTTTCAGTGAATAGTTCTGTCGTATAACACTGATGAGAATTTCTTAATTTGTATATCGTAGGATTAGAAGAAGAGAACAGTTTGAAGTTTAGTGTTATCATGGTTATTATGTTCTTATAGGTGATAAGCTCTTGGCTCATTTATCAGTACACTTACATGAGAGTATGATGAACCATCTTCTTCAACAGCCTTCCAAGCCATTTCCTTCCCTTTCTTTGCTCTATATCTCATCTCCGCTGCTTCCTATTATTCTCTCTGTCAATGCCTTATATATAATCGTATCCCATTCTGAAAGCATCCTAATCCGCTTCTAGATGCCAGTCTTCAGAACTTGATCACCATTTTCTGACTGTAGGATTGCTGAGCAAAAATAGGCTGTCCAGAATTTGATCACCATCTATTAATTATTTAAATTATTTAACTTTCCGCTTCATTATTATTTGATACTATATTCAATTTTTTTCATATTTCTCATTAGATACTAAAGTTTGAACAAGATATAGTAATTTACCAAATTGTTTTATTAACGGGTAGTTGAGTGATCATGTTAATTTTATATAAACCGAATCACATATTAACTAGTTTGCCACCTTTAGGAATCACATGTTGAAAAAGTTCTATTGTTTTCGAAGTTTCTGCATAGCTCTTCATTTTTATTTTTTTTTCTAAATATAGGTCTTGATTTGGTATTTCTTTATGTCATCAGGTCCTTGTGCAGCTGAGGAATCGAGGTGAGTAGTAGTTTGGTAATTAGGTTACAATAAATTGTGTGTTTAAAGGCTATAAGCTTAAGCTAATTTTTTGTTTCTATGATTTGTGTATTTAGAAACATGATTCCTGAGGAGTCTGAAGCGTAAGAAAGTTAAGAGACGAGATTATAACCATATTTGTTCTGAACTCCTTTTTTTCTGCTCAGATTTTTCACAAGCCATAATACAATTAACACAAATCACACAATTCTATTATTTTCCCAAAATCAATTCAGGATATATTATAATGTCTAAGAAAAGAAGAAAAAGGCAGTCAAGGAAAGAGGGAAGGAAAAAAAGGTAGGAAAACAAACAGAGACGAGATGAAATTTGAATATGTGAATCTTGATCTCATAGGTGATAACCTTGTAACTCATTGATCAATGCGTTCAAGTCTGATTGTGATGAGCCACCTTTTCCAACTGCCCTTTGTGCCATTTCCTTTAGCTTCTTTGCTCGGATTCTTCTTTCCTCTGCCTCTTTTCCTTTCATGATTTCTTTCAATGCTTTCTCTATGGTTTCCCTCTCAATGATATCATCGATTGAAGGTGTTCTATTCCACTTCTTAGCTCCAACAGGTATTCCTGTTTTCAAAATTTGAGTGACCAATATTTCGTTGTAGAATTGCTCAGCAAAAAGAGGCCATGTGACCATTGGCACACCGACTGAGATTCCTTCTATTGTAGAGTTCCACCCACAATGAGTCACAAATGCTCCGATGGCTTCATGCTCCAAAATTAACATTTGTGGAGCCCACCCTCTTAATATAAGTCCTTTCTCTTCCACCCGTTGTTCAAATCCTGTTGACAACCCCTCTTCACTCTTTTCGTTATCAGATACCCTAACAACCCACACAAATTCTGTACCTGATGCTTCTAGAGCCATTGCAATCTCATGTAGTTGAGGAGTTATGAAGATTGCAGTGCTTCCTAAACAAATGTAAATGACTGAATTAGGCTTCTTTGAGGCGAGCCATTGCAAGCATACGTGTTCATTGATTGAAGATTGTTTTCCTCTATTAGATTTTTCCTCAGTGCTTCTGTTGTTCAATGATACAGGACCTATATTCCACGCCCTTCTTCCCAATTGTTTCCTGTAATAATCTGCATACTCTGGTTCCAACTCATAAAAGCTATTAACAATCACTCCGTAGCTCTCAACCTCTGATTCTTTTCCCTTGGCGATCCTTTTCTTGTATTCAGTTTCCTCATTTTTGCGTAAATCCTCTGATATTTGCAATCTTGTCAATTGTATCTCATGAGGAAGAAAAGGAAGAGCAAATGGCTCCTTGTCAGAGGACACATTTCTAAAGGGCTCATGTAGTCTAATAATTTCTTGAGCACAAAGAGAAAACGAGCTAGTCCCATGGAAAACTAGCCTTGGGATGTTGAATTTTGCTGCAGATTCAGTTGCCCATGGAAAGAACATGTCTGCAACAAGGCAGCTGGGTCGAACCTTCTCCAAGTACTGCTCAAGCTGCTTTCTTAGCAACTGTGCTGCTTCAAAAAACTTGGGAGTCAGTCCAGCGCCCAACACTTGTTCTAGGTTCTCGAGTCCTTGTGGTAGGCCAACTTCTTGGGCAGGGAACCTGAACACCTCAATGTTCATCGTTGGGGCTCTCATTTTGCTCTTGCTTGTAGTGTACTTGTTTAAAGTAATGGCATTTAAAGGGGTGGTGATAATGGTTGCCTTTATGCCATCACGAGCTGCAAAGAGCCTTGCTATATCAACGGTTGGGATTATATGGCCATGTGCCATTAATGGGAAAAAAACCACATGCAGCTCTTTAGGTTTACCACCCATATTGCTTTCTAACTGGTACATATTTTGGGAATGCATGACAGTTTAGAGATGAGATAACTAGGATGAACCACACCTTAATATAGTAGTATACATTAAGATGCTTAAAGTGGTTTAAAGCTCCAATAATTAATGTTAGTTAAGCTCCAATATAGTACTATATATTAAGATGGTCCATAATCATGAAAATAATCAAATGGTTTCTCCACTGCCATTCATTCGCAGTGGAGGATTTGGTTTTGGACATTGCATGTAGTAACATTTTGTCTCTCTTCATCTGTGCTCGATACTGAAAGTTAGAGTTGTATGTTTCAAGATGACATCCTTAATCTTTTTTGGTCATGTTGTGTTTACTTCAAGCAGTACTATCTCCATCAAGTACGATCTCCATCTATAAAATGAGGACAATATGGTTATAACGATCAACTTTTACTAATTTTGACATTATTTTTGTCAAAATCTTATAACAATTATTGATGCATTAATATCTTCAAAAGTTGTCTGCTACTTTTTACATGGCCTACTTGCTAGGACCAAGGTATTACCCTTTTATTTATTTCTTTCTCTTGATCTACTCTTTTTTCCACTCCTTTTTGTCTTAATAGAAAATTATTTTTCTTTGATGATAATGAAGACCATGAGTTTATTATCCCTTCATATTGACTTTTAGGGTTTGTTGTTTTGGAGGAGAAAACTTTCCCGGAAAATAATTTTCCATCATTTCCCCATTTCCCTTTGTTTGTTTTGTGAAGTGATGAAAATCAATTCTTTAAAGGTGGAAAATATCTCTTTAAAAAATAAAACTCATTTTCCTTTTCTAAGCAAGGTATGCCAGATTTGCCTTCTCATTCCTTACTCTTTTATTCCTCTCCTCACATCTTTCTCTCCCATTTCCTTTTAATTTTCTTTTTCTCCATGAGTTTTTTTCCACCAAAACAAACAAAGGAAAACTTGTATTATAATTTTGTTTTCCATTGAAAACTATTTGTCTTAGAAAATTATTTTCCATGAAAAGTGTTTTCCATCAAAGCAAATAGTGCCTTAAGGTGATAATGTTTGTGAATTTTTGATAGTGGTGATTCTTATTTGTGAATTTTATTATCCATGAACTAATGTTCCTAATTAGTCCTAAATATTTTTATCTCAATTTATTACTTCTAGACTTAAGTATGCAAACTTATCATTCATTGAATAATTATGTTTTTTAGTGAATGCTTCATCACTTTTTAGGATTCACCATGTACAATAGGTTTTTTTTTTTTCCACATGAATCCTCATTATTGAAGGAGCTTCTAGGGTTTTCTAAATTCTACTCGCGCATGTCCGGCCGTCGGGGAAAATTGAATAACAAAATACGTAGTGGTAAATTTGGGAATGAGTGTTTTTAACCATACATGGCCAAGAAGCAAAAGGGAAAATTGACAGGAAAATAGGCAGAAGAAAACACAGAAAGAATGGAAATTAAAAGTTGTTAATATTGTTGTCAGAGTTGTAAACTCTTAACTCATTGATCAACGCACTCAAGTCTGAATATGATGAGCCACCGTCTTCAACAGCCTTTTGTGCCATATCCTTCAACGTCTTCGCTCTATCCCTCCTTTCCTCTGCTTCATTTCCTACCATGATTTCCCGCAAGGCCTTTGCTATAGCTTCCTGCTCTATCATTTCTTCAATTGAAGGCGTTCTATTCCACTTCTTTGCTCCAACAGGGACCCCTGTCTTCAATATTTGAGTCACCAATTTTTCATTATAGAATTGTTCAGCAAAAATAGGCCATGTGACCATTGGCACACCAGCTGAGATGGCTTCTAGTGTTGAATTCCACCCACAATGAGTCATAAACGCTCCCGTGGCTTCATGTTCCAAGATTAACTCCTGTGGTGCCCACCCCTTTAATATTAGGCCTTTTCCGTCTATCCGTTGTTCGAATCCTTTTGGCAACCACTCTTGACTCTTTCCGTTATCATCATTCCTTACGACCCAGATGAAATTTTTCTCTGAGGCTTCTAAAGCCATTGCAATCTCGTGTAACTGAGGAGTTATAAAGCTTGCTGTGCTCCCAAAACAGATGTAAATAACAGAATTAGGCTTCTTCGACGCGAGCCATTTCAAACAATCATGTTCATTTATTGAAGCCTTGTTGTTGCTCTGAGACTTTTTCTGTATGCTTTTGTTGCTCAACGAAGCAGGACCGATAATCCATGCCCTTCTTCCCATCTGTTTTGTATAAAAGTCTGCATAATCTGGTTCCAACTCATAAAAGCTGTTTACAATTACCCCATAACTTTTGATGTCTGAATCCCTTATCCTTCGTAACCTTTTTTTATAATCCGTTTCCTCATCAGTTTGCAGCTCCTCTGGGATCTGTAGTCTTGTGAATTTTATCTTATGTGGAAGGAAAGGAAGAGTAAATAGCTCTGTGTCAGAGGAAACACTTCTAAAGGGCTCATGAAATCTAACAATTTCTATAGCGCAAAGTGAAAAGGAGCCAAAGCCGTGGAATACTAGCTGCGGGATATTGAACTTGGCTGCTGACTCGTTTGCCCACGGAAAAAACATGTCTGCAACAAGGCAGTTGGGACGAAAGTCCTTTAAGTACTGTTCAAGCTGCTCTTGTAGCAATTCTGTAGCTTCAAAGAACTTTGGGATCACTGCAGGTCCCAGCGCTTGTTCTAGGTTCTCACATCCTTCAGGTAGGCCTACTTCTTGTGCCGGAAACCTGAAAACCTCAATGTTGATAGTTGGGAGTCCAAGTTTTGTGCTGTCTTCATTGAACTTGTTGAAGATTGCAGTGTTGAGAGGGGTGGTTATAATAGTGGCCTTCACATTTTTACGAACCGCGAAGAGCCTCGCTATATGAAGGGTTGGGATCATGTGGCCATATGCCATGAATGGGAAAAAAACTACATGTAGCTCTTGAGGTTCAGCTTCCATATTGGTTTTTAACTAGTATACAATCTTTGAAAACCTATTGAAATTTGAAATGAAATAATAAGAATTAGCTTTAGTTTGCTAATTGCTATATTGGTAATTTCTATATGTTTATGGTCCTTAAATCAGGATGGCTTGGGGTGGGACAAGTTCAAGAATTTCAATTTAATGCTCAACCACTCGCAACCACTATATTAATATGTATGGTTATAACTTCACACACGGCACTTTTTGGAAGTCATAATCTGTTGTACCACAAATGTGTGCTGCCAAATTTTATTAGTCCACCTCATAAAAATAACCCCTTTTTATTTTACTTTGTAAAAAGAAAAATTAAAAATGATTTATCTTTCTTACTTTATTAATGAGGTGGACCAATAATATTCAATGGTACATATTATGGTATATAAGTTTGGGACAGCAGATTTTTTTCCACTTTTTGGATTTTTTGTTTACAATTTGGTTTTGGACATTGCATGTATGCATGTAATACGTGGTTTTCTTCGTATTGTTTATAATTTTTGTTACTCTGTTTAAGCTGCCTAATTGTTTCCTATATACAATGTGGATACATCGATTCCAACTCACAATACATGTTGACAATCACTCTGTCACGTGGTTTTCTTCGTATTGTTTATAATTTTTGTTACTCCGTTTAAGCGGCCTAATTGTTTCCTATATACGATTTGGATACACCGATTCCAACTCACAATACTTGTTGACAGTCACTCTGTAGCTCTCAGTTTTGATCTCACTTATTCCGGTCAATCTCTTAAATCAGATTATGATGAGCCGTCTTCTGAAACACCCTTCCAAGCCGTCTCCTTTATCTTATGTGCTCTTTTTTTCCTCTCGATTGCTTCCCTTCGTACCATTATCTCTGTCAATGCCATGATAATCTTGCTTCAAAAGCATCTTATTCAGCTTCTAGATGCTGCTCTTTTGAACTTGAGTTGCCAATCTTTATCTCTGTTGGACATAAGATACTTGTTCACCAATTTTATAGTCAAATTGTGTGTATTTGAATCAGTTCTATCTCTATCAAATACTACGTACTATGATACTATCTCAATTGTTAAAAGAGAACAATATGGCCTGAATGATCAAAATTGTCTAATTTTGATCGTATAATTGATAATTTTTTTTTTTGGTTGGTATTTAATTATAAGACCATAATCCATTCTCCCCCATGAATTAGTTGCAACAGAAAATAATAGTTTGTGAGGTATAAAATAATAATTGTTGCGATTAATTCAATGATTGTGAATTGTGACAGTGGTAATTCTGATTTGTGAATCTGTTAGCTGTGAACTGATTTTCCTATCTCAGTTCATTAGTTCTAGATTTGAAATGGGTTACTCTTCTTCATATATTTACTTGCCTGAAATATTTGACGCAGATTTTTAACTTTTTTAAAAAAATTATTTATTTATTACATGGATAGGTGAAACATTAGTTTATCATCCATGTATAGGCAAGAAGAAAATTAACACTTGCTAATCTTGCGGTCGGAGAGCTGTATGTTCCTTAACTCATTGATCAATGCCCTCAAGTCTGAATGTGATGATCCACCGTCTTCAACAGCTTTTTGAGCCATTTCCTTCAATGCCTTTGCTCTTGCTTTCCTTTCACCTGCTTCATTTCCTACCATGATTTCCTTCAAGGCCTTTTCTATTGTTTCCTGATTCACCATTTCTTCGATTGAAGGTGTTCTACTCCACTTCTTTGCTCCAACAGGGATACCCGTCTTCAATATTTCAGTCACCAATTTTTCGTTATAGAATTGCTCTGCCAAAACAGGCCATGTAACCATTGGCACACCGGATGAGATTGCTTCCATTGTCGAACTCCACCCACAGTGAGTCAAAAATGCTCCTATAGCTTCGTGTTTCAAGATTGGCACCTGCGGAGCCCACTTCCTTAGTATTAGTCCTTTTCCTTCCATCCGTTGTTCAAATCCTGTTGGCAAACACTCTTCACTCTTTTCATCTTCGGCCTTATTCCTTATCACCCAAATGAATTCTTGTCCGAAGGCTTCTAAAGCCATTGCAATCGCATGCAGTTGAGGAGTTATAAAGCTTATTGCGGTTCCAAAACAGATGTAAATAACAGAATTAGGCTTCTTTGAGTCAAGCCATTGCAAGCAATCATGCTCATTAATGGAAGCTTGATTGTCGCTTTCAGACTTTTCACCAGTGCTTGCGTTGCTCAAGTAAACAGGACCGATATTCCATGTTCTTCTTCCTAAATGTGTCCTGTAAAAGTCTACATAATCTGGTTCCAACTCATAAAAGCTGTTAACAATCACCCCGTAACTCTTAAGCTCCGACTCCCTTAACCTTTGCGATACCTTTCTGATCTCTGCTTCCACTTCAGTATCCATTGCTTCTGGGATCTTCAGTCTTGTAAATTGTATCTCATGGGGAAGGAAAGGAAGAACAAATGGTTCCGTGTCAGATGAAACATTTTTAAAGGGCTTGTGTAAGCTAATGATTTCTAGAGCACAAAGGGTAAAGGAACCAAAGCCATGGAAGACTAGCCGTGGGATGTTGAACTTGGCTGCTGATGCGGTTGCCCATGGAAAGAACATATCCGCGATAAGGCAATTGGGACGAATGTTTTCTAAGTACTGCTCAAGCTGCACTTGCATCATTTGTTCAGGGTTTTGCTCTTGCGGACTCTTAGGAAGCCTGAAAACCTCAATGTTAATGTTTGGGGTTTCAGGTGCCAAATGGCGTTTAATGTATTTATTGAAGAAGGTGGTGTTGAAGGGGTTTGTGATAATGGTGACCTTTACACCGTCGCGAGCTGCAAAGAGCCTCCCTAAATGAAAATAGGGGATTGTATGCCCATGTCCCCCGAATGGGAAAAAAACTACATGAAGTTGCTGAGGACCTTGAGCTTCGGCATCCATGTTGTAGTATATAATCTTTGATAATAATGAAATTGAATTTTAGTTTGATCTATTGATAGCTCTACAACTTAATTTACTTATGTAGAATATTCCATAAAATAAGATGGCTTCACATGTAATAGGCATCACGTTATCGGTTACAAATACACCTTTTGTAATGGGTGAAAGTTATTAAACGTTACAAGTAGCACATGTATTAGCCGGAGGGAAAATAGAACTTGTAACGGGTTAGCTGAAAATTAATAAAAGTTATAACTAACAATAAACATTTGTGGCACATACATATACTTGGACAATAATACCTTTATACCAATTAGGTGTAACGGACATTATTTTGATAGTTACAAGAAATAATAACGTGATCACTTGAGTCTTGAGTTGTAACGTCAAAATTTTAGGCTTTTTTGATTGATATGGTTTGTGTGAATTTTGCAAGCAGTTTGATGCAAATATTACAGTATATGAGTTTAATGCACAACTGCCTATTACTTTTTTAAAAACAAATTTGGAGAATTTTGATTGATGCTTTACTTTGGTGAATATGTTGCAATAGTTTGTCATTGTTTTAATTGGATTAGCAACTTTGCATAATGGAAATTATCAGTTTAATTAATTATACTTTGACTTTATTTTAGTTATTTAATTTGATGATCTCATTTCATCTTTCTTTTTAAACTGTTCCTTACTGTGTTAAGTTATTGCAGAGATATTGTTTTGATGTGTTTTGGTTCCTACATTGTGTCATCTGCAATTTACAATCATGCTTAGCCTTATATATGTGCTGTTCATTTTCTTGACTGTGGATCATATTATGAGACACTCTTCCTGCATTTTGCGCGCATCTCATGATATGATGTTAAATTGTTAACTACGATTAGGAAGTTAAACACCCCCCTTTTTCTCTCGCTCTCTAATAATTAAGCCTTTCCTTCACATCATAGATAGGAGAGGTAAAACCAAAATCTTGACTAGTATGTCACCTCTAAGCACCATAGTTTGAAGATTGAGGTATGTAGGTAATGTCGTGGTTGAGTGTCTATATAACATTACTGAGTATTGGACGATAAAACATTTTGATTCTGTGACTTGTGTATGCTGAAACATGTGGAACTATTGAAGTCTGATGAAGCAGATTATGAGAGGAGATGGTAAACATTTTTATCCTGAGTTCCTTTTATGACATTTTCTTTTTATAAAATGAAAATGAATCCAATATGAATTAGTTTCTAACTGTCTAAGGAAGAAACAGACAATATGACAATAAAAACTTTGTGAGTCTTGATCTTAAAGGTGAAAACCTTTTAACTCATTAATCAATGCACTTAAGTCTGAATGTGATGAACCACCGTTTTCGACAGCTTTATATGCCATTTCCTTCAACTTCTTAGCTCGGATTCTTCTTTTCTCTGCTTCTTTTCCTTCCATGATTTCTCTTAGTGCGTTCTCTATAGTGTCTGACTTAATGATATCCTCTGTTGAAGGAACCATACT
Source organism: Suaeda aralocaspica (assembly GCA_016808085.1). Taxonomy (NCBI): domain Eukaryota; kingdom Viridiplantae; phylum Streptophyta; class Magnoliopsida; order Caryophyllales; family Amaranthaceae; genus Suaeda; species Suaeda aralocaspica. Next base: position 3,915,281 of record PYUH01000145.1, read on the forward strand.
CCATTTCTTATTACCAACAGGGACGCCAGTGTTCAAGATTTGAGTCACCAATTTTTCATTGTAGAATTGCTCAGCAAAAAAAGGCCATGTAACCATTGGCACGCCTGCTGAGATTCCTTCTAGTGTCGAGTTCCACCCACAATGAGTCACAAATGCTCCTATGGATTTATGACCCAAGATTAACATCTGTGGAGCCCACTCTCTTATCAAAAGTCCTTTCCCTTTCACCCTTTGCTCAAACCCTGTGGGCAACCACTCTTCAGTCTTATTGCTGGTATCAGCAATAATACCCCTAATGACCCAGATGAATTCTTTTCCTGATGCTTCTAGAGCCATTGCCATCTCGCGTAGTTGAGGAGTTATGAAGTTTACAGTGCTTCCAAAACAAATGTAAATAACTGAATTAGGTTTTTTTGAGGCTAGCCACTGCAAACATTCGTGTTCATTAATTGAAGCTTGTTGGCCTCTTTGAGACTTATCCTTGGTGCTTCTGTTTCTCAATGAAACAGGACCTATATTCCATGCCCTTCTTCCTAAATTTTTCTTGAACAGGTCTGCATAATCAGGTTCCAACTCATAGAAGCTGTTAACAATCACCCCATAACTCTTGATCTCCGACTCCTTGACCTCCACCATCATCTTTCTTAGTTCTGTTTCCTTGTCTGGCAGTAAATCTTGTGGGACTTGCAGTCTTGTTAGCTTTACCTCGTGGGGTAAAAAAGGAACAACGAATGGCTCTTCGTCTGAAGAGACATTCTTAAAGGGCTTATGTACCCTAATAATCTCTTGTGCACAAAGTGAGAAGAAGCTCATACCGTGAAAGACTAGCCTAGGGATGTTGAACTTGGCTGCAGATTTTGTTGCCCATGGGAAGAACATATCAGCTACGAGGCAGTTGGGTCGAACCTTTTCCAAGTATTGCTCGAGCTGCTTATCTAGCAGCGTTGTAGCATTAAGAAACTTATAAATTGATTCAGGCCCCAATGATAGGTCTAGGCTCTCACATCCCTCGGGCAAACCAGCTTCCTTTGCTGGGAAGCTGAATATTTCAATGTTGATTTTTTGAGCTCCGTCTTTGTTGTTGCTTTTATCGTCGCCCTTGGTGAAGATGGGTGTATTGAGAGGGGTGGTGATAATGGTGACCTTCACATTGTCGAGTGCGTCAAAGAGCTTTGCTATGTCAAAAAGTGGAATCATGTGGCCATGGGCCATAAATGGGAAACAAACTACATGAAACTGTTGAGCTTCAGCACCCATGATCAACCTATGGTTGTAGAAGATGTAAAAAATTTCAAAAAATAAATGACAAATATATGAGAGTGAATAATGGTATAAATAATTAGATTAAATTAGCATGTTACTATAAATAGCAAGTAACTATGTATAGTAGGGCAACAATAGGGTTTGGACTTTAATTTGAAGCATTAACTATGACCTTTTATTATGCTTTTAAGTCTTGTTGTTAGTAATCAACGGATTAGTGCAACACTTGTTACAATAATGAATTTTGTGCTTTAATTATAATCTTAAGGTTGCACTTTGAATTTTTACAATTTTTAACCTGTTTTTGTCAACGACTAGATAGTCATATAGGTTCCGATAAAAATGATACACAAATTATACAACTACCTACATGTTATGTAAATAAAAAGACTATAAATACTGGAGTAAAATTATGAATAGGCAACTATACTGACATTAACATATATATTTTTTTAAGGCAAAACATAAGATGACACAGATTTAACTAAAAAAGACATACAAGTCAAAAACTAGAAGAATTGAAGGAAAAGAAAAAAAGCATAGAATAATGTAGATGAGCTGATGTTGATTTTAACCGGATAAACCTTTTAATTCATTGATTAATGCACTTAAGTCTGTATATGATGAACCTCTTTCTTCTAAAGCCTTCCATGCCATTTCTTTGTACCCTTTAGCTCTATGTCTCCTTTCCTCGGCTTCATCACCCTCCATTATTTCTCTCAGTGCTTTCTCTATGTCGTTTTTCGGAATAAGATCCTCTATAGAAGGTGCAACAGTCCATTTCTTAGCTCCTACAGAAATCCCTATCTTCAATATCTGAGTCACCAATTTTTCGTTGTAGAATTGCTCAGCAAAAAGCGGCCATGTAATCATCTGCACACCTGCAGTGATTCCTTCTAGTGTCGAGTTCCATCCACAGTGAGTCAAAAACACTCCTACGGCTTCATGCTCTAAGATCAGCACCTGTGGAGCCCACCCTCTTATAAATAGACCTTTTCCTGCCATCCGTTGTTCAAATCCTGGTGGCAACCACTCCTCACTCTTTTGATCGACATTCCTAACAACCCAGATGAACTCTCGTCCACAGGCTTCTAGTGCCATCGCAATCTCGTGCAGCTGTGGAGGAATGTGATGGGCTGTGCTTCCGAAACAGATGTAAATTACAGAGTTAGGCTTCTTTGAGTTAAGCCAGGTTAAGCATTCGTGTTCGTTGACTGAAGCTTGTTTCCCTCTCTTAGCCTTTTCATCGATGCTTCTGTTACTCAGTGAAACTGGACCTATATGCCATGCCCTCCTGTGCAAATCTTTCCTGAAAAACTCTGCATAATCAGGTTCCAATTCATAAAAACTGTTTACAATCACCCCATAACTCCTTAGTTCTGACTCTCTAATCTTAAAGCCGAGACTTTTGAACTTGTTTTCCTCACTTCTCCTTGTATCATCTGACAGCTGTAACCTTGTGAGGCGCACTTCATGTGGAAGAGTGGGCAGAACAAACGTTTCCTCGTCAGAGGATACATTTTTATACGGCTCATATATCTTAAGAACTTCAGAGACACAAAGGGAAAAGAAGCTAGTTCCATGGAAGACTAGCCTTGGGATGTTAAATTTAACAGCAGACTCCGTAGCCCACGTGAAAAACATATCAGCCACTAGGCAGTTAGGTCGAACCTTCTCCAAGAACTGCTCAAGCTGCTCTTGGAGCATCTCTGTGGCCTTAAAAAAACGATCCATTATTCCAGGCCTTAACGCTTGCTCGAGGTTCTCACATCCTTGAGGCAAACCCGCCTCCTCTGGTCGAAACTCGAATAGTTCAAGGTTGATTATTGAAGTTTCAGAGCTGTTGTTGTTACCCTTCTCAATGACACCATTAAATGTGGAAGCGTTGGCAGGGGTTGTGATGATGGTCGTACTAACATCTCGAGCAGCAAAGAGCCTTGCAATGTCGAGGACGGGGATCATGTGGCCATGGGCCAAGAATGGGAAAAGGACTACATGAAGTTGTTGAGGTTCAGCACCCATTTTGATATCGATTTTTTTTTTTTTTTTCTTTTGGTTTTAGTAGTTTCGGGAGAATGCTACGTTACGTAGTAGTGTGTTATTGTGTGATATAAAAGCTTAGAGATTTGTGGAAGAGGGGAGGGAAGCAAAATTTAAGTTGGATAGTATATTCTATATTAGATAAAGATGGCTAGATATTTCTACAAGGTAGTAGATAGATCGTTCATGGTTCGACAACAATGGATTTGTTGCATGATTGCATTTGCTATATGACGTCTATTTGAGTTAGGCTTGATGTGCGGATTGTGGAAAACAATTTATGCCATTCGTATAAAATAAAATCTTGGTTTTCTGCAGTGCATATAACCTTAAAAATCAGGATCTTGCTTTTTTGTTTTGTACGTAGTATTACAATTATAATACTTCCAAATTATCTACTTTTGGCCTCTTGGATATGGTTTAATGCTTCACTGATTTTATACTTTGGTTAATATTTCTTTTGGTCTGTTTAGAAAAAAAATTGTTGAAATTCATCAGTATAATTATTTCACCTTTGAAAGTGCATCTGTATTTCAAAAAATAAAAAGAAAAAGAAGTTTGCATATGATATTAATGATTTTCCTCTTAACAAGCTTAATTTTTTTTTTTTTTTTTTTTTTTAATTTTTCCTTTGAAAATTNTATTACCATTCGAAATTTAGTTTTGTGACCATACATACTCTAATAGCCTTAATCATCTAGGAGACTGTATAAGAGTTTCTGTATTTTTGCAACTTCCAACTAGCTGCATATATTTGGTGTTTGAACCAAGAAATAATTTTATGAAATACGTTGTCAAATTATGCAGTAGCATGGTAATGCCTCAGATCATAAATTAAGGAACCTAAATCTGAATATGATGAAGCATCTTTTTCAACATCTTTCTCTGCCATTTCCTTCAACTTCTTTGCCCTGCTTCTCCTCTCCTGAGCCTCATCTCCCTGTATAATTTTTCGCAATGCCTTTTCTATCATGTCTCGTTTAATAAAATCGTCTATATAAGGTTTTGCACTCCACTTCTTAGCACCTAGAGGCACTCCAATCTTCATAGAAGTGACTTTGAGGCTTGCAATCTTGTCAGCTTTATTTCATGCAGAAGTGAAGGAATGACAAACGACTCAGTATCAGAAGAGGCGTTCTTAAAAGGCTCATATAACCTTACAATTTCCTCAGCACAAAGTGTGAAGTAGCAAGTCCCAAATAACACTCTAGGTATATTGAACTTTGCTGCACTATCAGTTGTCCATGTGAAGAACATATCGGCTACTAAGCAATCAGGCTGAACCTTCTCTAGGTACTGTTCGAGCTGCTCCCTTAGCATATCAAGTGCCTTGAAGAAGTTTTCTACCAAGTCACATTTTATAGCCTCAACTAGGCTCTCACACTCGTTAGGCAGACCATTTTCTGCTGTTGGAAACCGAAATTCCTCAATGAGAATCATTGGGACTCCTACTTTGTTCCTATTTTCAAAGGCTTTTGCAAAGAATGGAGCGTTAAGAGGTGCGGTGATGACGGTTGTCTTGACACATCGAGCTGCAAAGAGGTTCGCAATGTCTAGGGTAGGGATCATGTGGCCTGGTGCCATGAATGGAAAGAAAACTGCATGCAACTGTTGGTGTTCATGAGCCATTTTAATAAGAACTAAAAATTTTAAAACATGAGGGATTTTTACTTATTCTGTTTGTACTTGAATACTATAAACTAAGCTTATGTATTAATGTATATTGGTGAAAATTAACTAAGGAAAAGCCAAAGTGAAGCTTGCAAGAATAAAATTTTACTACTTTAACATGATCTTTTACATAAAGTTTATACTTGTATTGCTTGAAAAAGGAGTTGTCTGTATGACTGATGCGTATAGCATTAATTGCTATATCAACATGTCGTCTTGGTTTAGTTGAATCTTGAATATGATATATGATGACATGAATGTGCTGTTCATGTTTTAAGTGCTTACTCCACTGCATAACTTGATTGATAAGTTTGCAAGACTGAAGTGTTCAGTAATATGTTGATATAAAAATAAAAACCACCTACATTCAGTATAGATCTGTAATTTCGTTGGTTGATACTGTCTTTGATGTCGTCTTGGTTCCTACTAAGTTTAAGATTATTTTCCAGGGGCGGTTTTGGAGGTGTGCAAGGTGATCGACCGCACAGGGCCCCAAAATCTGGATATATGTATATTAGTTTACTATTAAGAGTAATAAGCAAAGTTGGAGTAATAGTTAGAGTGACCGCCAAAACAGCAAAACTTCCCTTCTTTTTCTCCTAAATCTATTCAATCAAAACCTTAAACTTTTCCCCTTCCCCTTTTTTTTTCTCAATTCAATCTAATTATCTCAATCACTTGAATCAACGATTACTTAAGCTTCTCCCCTTCCGTTTTTTGAGATGAAATTAATTAGCAACGATTAATTTTTTAAACGTTATCAATCTTCACTTTTTGAGATGAAATTAATTAGCAAAATCATATTTTCCTCTACAAATTTCGTATATATAAAGCTCTATTTTGTTTGCAAATATTGTAGGTTACCTAAATTATTTGAAGAATGAAGTTCTTGATATATAGAGTTGACATACTTTTTTGTATGACTTTTACAGAGAAATGTGTTATTTGAAGAACTTATTTAGAGATGTTATAAAGTGCCATGTCAAATTATGCAGTAGCATGGTAATTCCTCAGCTCATGAATTAGAGCACCTAAATCTGAATATGATGAACCATTCTCTTCAACAGCTTTCTGCGCCTTTTCCATTAACGTATTAGCCCTGTTTCTCCTCTCCTGAGCTCCGTCTCCCTCCATTATTTCTCGCAGTGTCTTCTCTATCATGTCTCGTGATATGAAATCATCTATATAAGCCACTGCACTCCACTTCTTAGCACCTATAGGTACTCCAATCTTCAAAATGTCGGTCACTAACTTTTCGTTGTAGAATTGCTCAGCAGCACCAGGCCATGTAACCATTGGCACCCTGGCAGAGATGCCTTCTAGTATTGAGTTCCAGCCACAATGAGTCACAAAAGCTCCCGTGGCTTCATGCTCCAAGATTAACAGCTGTGGAGCCCACCCTCGTATTATTAGGCATTTACCTTCCATCCTTTGTTCGAATCCTTGTGGCAACCACTCTCAGAACTCTTTTCGTCCTCAGCATTCTTCACTACCCATATGAAATTTTGTTTAGAAGCTTCTATAGCCATTGCAATCTCATGAAGCTGAGGCACTGTGAAACAGGCTAAGCTTCCAGTGCATATATATATAACTGAATCATGTTGCTTTGAGTTAAGCCATTTTAAAGTCGCGTCTTCATTTGTAGAAACTTCTTTCCCTCGTAGTACCTTATTCTCAACACTTCTATTGTATAGCAAAACAGGACCTATATGCCATGCCCTTCTCCTCAATGTATTAGTAAAAAACTCAGCATATTCAGGTTCCAACTCATAAAAGCTATTAACAATGATCCCATAACTGTTGAGCTCTGACTCTTTGATGCGATATAAGAAATTTTTGAATCCATTGGAATCCATCTTCCATAAAGGGTGTTGCAATCTTGTCATCTTAATTTCATGTGGAAGGAAAGGAATGACAAATTGCTCAGTATCAGAAGAGACGGTGTTAAAAGGCTCTTGTAGCCTAACAATTTCCTCAGCACAAAGAGCGAAGTAGGAAGTCCCATGGAACACCACCCTAGGGACATTAAACTTTGCTGCACTATCAGTAGCCCATGTTAAGAACATATCAGCTACTAGACAATCAGGTTGAACCTTCTCCAAGTACTGCTCGAGCTGCTCTCTTAGCATTTTAACCGCGTTTAAAAAGTTTCTGAACATGCCACGTTTCATGGCTTCATTTAGAATCTGACACTCGTTAGGCAGACCCATTTCAGCTGTAGGAAAGCGGAACACCTCAATGTCAATCATTGGGGCTCCGTCTTTTTTGCAATTGTTATTGGCTTTGGCGAAGAATGGAACATTTAAAGGGGTGGTGATGATGGTTGCCTTGACACCTCGAGCTGCAAAGAGATTCGCCATGTCTAGGACCGGGATCATGTGGCCTAGTGCCATGAATGGGAAGAAAACTACATGCAGCTGTTGAGGTTTATCAGCCATTTTTTTAATTTTACTTTGTTTTGTGCTAGTTATGTAGTAGCGTAGAGCAATATGCTGATATATATATTACTAACTACTAGTGCTGAAGCAAAATTGCAAGTTGCAAGATGAAAAGTCCACTACTTACTTTTATAATTTTATTATTAGCATAACCAATTAGGATTAGTTATCTTTATCATTGTTTACTTGTTTTCCGTCAAAAAATAAAACAAAATGTCTTGGTGTCGACCAGCAAAAGGCCATGTGAATCATGTGAAGTTGTGATACACACACGATTAGATGGTTGATACCTTAGTCAAAAGTGTTATTTCCTTATTCAATGTGATTGTTTATACTATATATGAATGTGATTTTTTATGAAATACTAAATGTGATTTATGTTTTACTCAATTAAATTATTTGTGTGTCTAATGTGATTTTATATCTATTTAATTATTTTTTACCTACTCAATGTAATTTTAGTTTAACTTAAAGTGATTTATAGTATTCCATAAATCCTATTGAGTGTTTTGTCTTTTAGCAAAGAATTACTATTTTGCTCCTGGATTTGGTCAAAAATCAAAATCAAGCTTGGTCTTATCATTTCTCTACACAATTACACACTGAGGTAGTGCACAAGTGCACATTTATGAACCACTGAAACCTCTAAAATTTAACTCGGAAACTCGAAAACCCCTAATAAGAAACCATGCTTCCATATTTAGCGTTTACGAGTAACCAAACACTCCTTTCCTTTCGTTTATTCCTTCAATTTTAAGGCAATTTAAGCTACATGTTTATTTAATTTATATGACATTTCAAATGTATTTATTGATTTTTAAGACAATTTAATAATTTTTTTGTGTAAATCTTATTATTATTATTTTATTTTTTTCTAAACGTTTCCCAATCACCTCCTTGTTTTTTAAATTGTCACTTCCAAGTTTCCGTTTTAAAAACTTTAGGCATTTCTGTGCTACTAATTGTACAGTAGTCATACTAGCTCACACCTTATGTACCCGAAACAAGTGGACAGTTTTGACAATATCCGAATTTCAAAGTAGTACCTAGCTAATTGCTAGAATAAATTCACAGCAACAAACTTTGATCCACAATACGATCAAATATTCATTTAAACTTCATATTTGTATATATAATACATTAACACTTAGCTTTCGTTACTTTTTTCCCCCTAATTCTGATAGAAAGTTTTTATTTAGTACGAATTAGGAAACCCTTCTAGTAGTTAGGTTCCATGATGAAGCCAATAACATCATCGATCACTTAGAGGCTTGAAGCCCGGTATCATCGCGGTGTGGAGGGGCTGGCTTTGGACGAGGTGGTGGTGGATGTTTGGGCCTCCCTACAATATAGTTGTTGTCTTCGTCTTTCACTATCGAGTTTTCGTACCAATTGTTAGAATAACCTGCATCATATATAAAAAACTTAGCTTCTAGTCTTAGTTGACCTTTGTTTACGACAACTACTTCCTTTTTCATTGAATCATACATATACATATATACAACTATACATAACAATACTTTATATTTGTAAGTAATTAAATAGTTTGTGCTTTGTATTCCATGAAGTCTGATAGTGACATGGATTTTGTGATTAATTGTCAAAATTAAAGACAGGTGGTGAACTAGTAATGGCTGATAAGTTCGCCTAATCGATGACTTGAAATTTATTTTTTTTAAGGTTTGTTACGTTTAATTTATTTAACTATTTCTGCTTCACTAATTTAAAATTATAAGATTTTTTTAAAACTTACCTTACGTATATAAAATTGATTTTAGCGTAGTAATAGTTTAAAAAGAATAATCGCGATGACAAATTGACAACTAACAAGAATTTGAAAAATAAATAAAGTTTATAGGAAGTCACTTGAAGCAAGGTGGTTACTTTGCAGACGATGCGGAGGGGCTGGTTTTGGATAAGGTGGTGGCGAACTTGGAGGCCTCTCTAACACTACCATCTTCAATGCATTATCATACCACTTCTCGCCAACCCCTACATGGGCTGCAACATGCATATATATTAAAATTTTAAATTAATATGAGTATTAAGTGTTGTTATGGAATCAAGTTTAATTAACTTGTCCACCTACAAGAGATGGGTAGCTATTAAAATTAAGGGAATCAAGTTTAATTAACTTGTTGAACTAATCATCCAATAAATGTAATGCTACACCGGCCAAAAAAAAGTAATAACATATAAATTTTAATACCCTATGTCTTATACACGTACTCGTTTTATATAAACTCGACCTAATTTCATAATGCTATTATATATTGTCTTAATTGTCATGTTAGAAGTTTGCGTTAATTGATCCACTATGGGTCTATGACCTTGCTCTTTTTTACCTAATCTCAATTAATGATCAATTAATATATGTTAAGTTTAATTCAGTAAAAATCAAGTTAAATCCAATAAATTAATTGTTAAGGATTTAATAAAAAAATAAATTTAGCTTAACAAAAATGAGGTGTTTATATATATATATATATATATATATATATATATATTTGAGGTTGAAAAACTAGAACTTAACTGACTTTTTTACAAAATAACAACTTAAAAAAAGTGAATACGTATAAAACAAAGTTGATATAATGGGATAGTAATCATAGCATCAATGCAATACAACAACTTGCTTTAAAATATTTGTTAACTTCTCCAATGTACATAAATTATGTATTAGAAAACAATAATAAAACCTCAAACTTGAATGCCATATGTATACATATATATACCTGTAAACCTAGCAGCTTCAGTGAATGAAGACTTTGGGAGAAAGGAAATGGTGGACGTGAGAATAAGGATTGTGATTAACAAAGTTTTCATCATGTAAGTAATTTAGCTATATATTGTTGCCTTAACTTATTGAAGAGCTTTGAGAATGTTGACGACAATTCAATATATAAGCTCAGCAGCTGAAGTGTGTCGTTTTCAACTTCATCCAATAATTTGCGTATATTTATGTAGTAGGTAAAAGAAAATTATACATACTTTAATGTATGATTATTGAACTGTACCAAAGTTAATACGAAGTATAATCGTTATTTTCATATTGTTATGTTATGTTGCAAAAAAAAAAAAAAAAACTTAATTACTTTTAGAAGAATATATACATGGAGATCTCTAAACACACTACAAATTAAATGAGTGTGGAATTGTTGTTTTGCATTGAACTTGAGAAGATTATTACGCCATCTAATAATTAGTACGTGGTAAATCTTGGCAAAATAAAGATAAAAACTTGAATGACAAGGTTTTAACCATCTAACCTCATGTTCAAAAAGAGAGTACGTTATCACAAGATCACAGTCTTTTAAGAAATTATAACGAACAACATAATGTATAATTTTATGTTAATATTTAATTGTTCAAAAAAGACTTGGCCTGATCGGGGATGATGTCAGGCCCCGACCTTAACAAATAAAATCCACTCGGATAAGCTAGTGATAGTTGATCGATCTAAACTCTTTTCATAGAATATAATTTATTCCATGTAATCTAATTACGGAGTACATGAAAGATGCTAGGAATTGGGCGGAAACAATTTCGTGAAAGTTTGGGATTTTTGTAAAAGCATTGTTCTAAAAATTGACCAACTTGACTCTTTTATCACCTTGTTAGAAAAAATAAACATTGATCATATCAATCTACTATATATTAGCCCACTACAAAGGATTGCTCATGGAACTACAAGTCTAGAATTGAGATTTTTAGGACCATCGTTCCACTAGGCCAAAAAAGATAGAAATTAAATGTTATCATCCTAAAATTTAATCATGATACCGTGCCACTATAATAGACTTTTTCTGTTCATTTGAGACTAAGTTAGTGAATTAATTTTGATTTTGTTACACTTGGTTAGCTTATTGTTGGTTGTACCTTGGTATAATTTGTATTAGCTTGGGGGTTATCTGTTCAACAACTTTTTTTTTTCTTTTACATTTCTTTTCCTATAATTTCATGCTCATCATTTTCTTGTGCTTTCATTTTCCACTAGGCCGCACTGTCTTTGAAATTAAACGAATTTTTCCCTATTAAGTCCTCAAAATATTTCAATTGTCAATAAATTGCATTTTAAATAAGCCCATAATTTTATTTTTGTTTTAAATATATGGAGTATTGTATTTGTTTTGGTTTTTTAGCTAGATACCTGCGTGATGCACGATTTTTTAGAATGACTAATTAAGTACTCCCTCCGTCCCAAATTACTTGCTACATTTACCTAAAATTGATATCCCAAATTTTGCTACATTTCTATTTTTAGTAGGTGGTCCCCTCATAAACTTTTGCAACTTTACCTTTATTTTGTCATTTTTCAACCGAATTTTTTCCTTTTATACTCTTATTTATGTCATTTTGTCAATTAATACCCCACCTTTTCACTCATTTATTTCATAAAGTAATGGTCCCTACATGTTTTATTCTCTTGCATAAAAACTCGATCCAAAAGTGAATGTAGCAACTATTATGGGACGGAGAGAGTAATAAAAATATAAGGAATGAAAATTTCTTATAGAAGTCATTTGTTGTATTGAAACAAAAAATATATATAAAGTGTATATGTATGATTCTAAATTCTTCAAAATAACACAGTCTTATAAATTAAAAAAATTAAATAATAATAATAATAAACTTTACCTTCAATTTACACTTTACAAATTGCAATATAAGTATTATTAAACCTTCTAATTTAGTTATACGTAAAAGCATCTAATTTTGGTAAAATGATATTGTACCATAAAATTGAGGTGCATATGCAAAATATAATTATATAACTAAGGGCTTGTTTAATTTACTTCAGATTAAAATCAATTCAGTTCAGTTCAACTCCGTTCAGTTTAGTTCAGCTCAGCTCTGCTCTTCTTTTATTTTGATATTTATTAATCCTTCATAAAAAAACTTTCAGTTCAGTTCAGTTTAGGTGTTTTCAGTTAAAGTATTGTATTTGTTTTGGTGTTTAGCTAGCTAGATACCCGCGTGATGCAAGATTTTTTAGAATGACTAAATAATAAATTTATGAGGAATGAAATTTTCTTATAGAAGTTGTGTTGAAACAAAAATATATATAAAAGTGTATGTGTATCATTCTAAATTTTTCAAAAATAGCACAGTCTTATAAGTTTAATAAAAAAATAATTAAAAAAAAAAAAAAACTTTTCCTCCGATTTACACTTAACAAGTTGCAATATAAGTTTTTTTAAACCTTGTAATTTAGTTATACGTAAAAGCAACTAATTTGGTAAAGTAACATTGTACCATAGAATTGAGGTGCATATGCAAAATATAATTATATAACTAACATGCGTGATTTGTTAATTTTCAAAATGGGTTTTTGATAATAGATTCTTAAACATGCATGTAATTTTAGTTATTATAGCATATTTTTCATCGGCTAAAAAAAAGGAGAAAAAAAAATGCATGTAATAAATTTTGTTTTTGGAAAATTGTATTACTTATTTTTGCCGAACTGAACTTATTTTTGCTGAAAATAAGTAAAAATAAGACGAGGAGAACAGGGTCTTAGTCAGTTGAAGGTATTATTTGTATTTGACTTGACTATTAGGCCATGTTTTCCTCGACTTATTTTTACTTATTTTCAGCAAAATAAATTCAGTTCAGCAAAAATAAGATCAGATAAATAAAAATAAGTTCAGTTCAGCAAAAATAATGTCAAATCAGCAAAAATAAGTTGAGGAGAACAGGGTCTTACTCCCTGGATACGTTTCAAATCTTGACACTATTTATAAGATAGGAGAACCTTTTAAATAGCTTTTAATCTATAAAACATAATATAGTCATATGAGGTTTTGTTTGATTTGTCCCAATAAATAAAATATTAATATCCAATTATTATAATTTTTACATATACACAACAAAACATATATAAGGTCAAACCAGTACATTGACATATGTGCAAGTCAAAACGTAACAAACAAAAGGGGACGGATGGAGTATTAAATTTACCAGATTGTGTTGATAACTAATTATTTTAACCTTTTTAATTTAATAGTAGCGTTTTGAGGGATTAGGAAGGATAAATTACTTCTAATAGTTTTTGCTTTAGGTATATAATATACTATTGCAATTTCCTTCACGAATTAGTTACAACAAATCATTATTCATACCTCATACACAATTATTTTTGTTGCAACTAATCAGTGGCAAAGTCAGTAGATATAGAAGAGGCAATGATGAGAATCAAACCCATGATTTTATGAAATTTGAAGGGAAACTAACCAATTGATCAAGTTATCCCAAGATCAGCCCGATATAAAGATATTAAAAGATACAGAGTATTATATAATACATATCTTTGTAATCGTATGCAAATATGTAACAATTTAACTTTAAGACTTCAAGAGGTCCAAAAGGCGCTGCATGAACAACAATTAGATCATCTTGAGCAATTTATTTTCATATCAAGAACATTATACTATTAAATCAAAAGTTGTTACAGTCTCCCTAGTCCCTAGTCTCCTTAACTAACGATAATACAGGTGCCTTTGATAATTTAAAGGTGGTTGACATTGGAAAGAAATTAAAAATTTAAAACATCTAATAGCTTGCATTGAAGGAGATATATAGATTAATCAAAATTATTACATTTCGGTTGGTTGTTCTTATCATGCATAATTTAAAATAATAAGTTCTTCAATAATTGCATTCCTGTCATTTTTAATTTGTTTTCTAATCAAACGAAATATATATATATATATATATATATAGTAGTACTAGATTGCTAGTTTAAGTTTTTAAGTGTGAATTAATTAAATGTGATTAAAGATTTAAATAATGATATACAGTGGTACACAAGTAGTATATAAATAGTACGACAACAAAACTTTACTGTATTTATATAATTCAATTGTATTCCACAATAAGTACTTATTTTTCTTTTTCCGACCTATACACAACTATCACCGTAGGCTCATAACATTATATAAATACACTAAAAATTAAAAAATTAAAAAACAAAAAGAAAAGAAAAAGAAAAAGAAGAAAAAAAAATGTGTGGAGTACGTACGTACATATTACATAATTACATCATTGACTAATTTATTCTCCGTATAAAGTGAAGAAATGTATATGAAAAAACTGAGATAATGACATAACAAGTTTAATTTAATTTGTATATTACAGAGAAGACTTATATTGATGTTGTGAGATAGTGAAGTTTGAGCTCATGCATCTTTAGTCTATTATTTTTCACAATGAAGGTGGTCATGGACCACACCATGAATTTAATCATGCTACTCTCACTATATATCATGTTTTGAGAATGCAAAAAATAGAGATTATGCATTAATGTACTGGATGATATAGACATATAAGCAATTGAGTATTAAAAAATTCCGGGGTTGATGTCTTATTAATCACCGACTCAGGGGTACACTTTTTTTATTTAGGAATTGTCAATTATAACCACTATATATCATAACTTCTTCATTTTATTATGTATATAGCGGAAATTATCATGCCAATGGTAAAGAAAGTACAAAAATTTATATAAGACGGCCTTATTTGGCAAGACCACTTAATTATTGGATATAATAGGTGGTTTCACCGTAAGACGGTTTTATCAAAGACTTGTTAGAACTTATAAGATGTGCTTGGAGCAGCCCATAGTTTAGCAGATAAGAAGTTTGCACTTGAAATTTTGGATCTCTTACCCAATTTAGAAGTATATATATTAAGTTTGACAAATTGACAGTATCTATTTACCAAAATATAGATGGTAAATTAAGTAAATGTCTTTCTTTTGAAAATGTGATACAGTATAGACATAGGGAAGTTTGGTTAGTTTGAGTCTCTGTGTTATATAGATGAAGGCCATTCAATAAACATGCAAAAACTTGTTTGCAAAAAGTCAATAATTGCATACTTGTACGAAAGCTATGATTATTTCAATAGACCATATTATGATTTCAACCCTCTCCTTATTGAAATTTAAATGAACTATGAAAGAGATGCAGAGATATAAAAATTGGTCTTTCTTTAACTTCAAACTAGATTAGATTTCACTTTACAACTATAAAAGGCTTACATATTGATAAATTGATATTAAATCATTTTCAAAATAACAAATTGTATCACAGTAATTTTAAAAAAAAAAAATAAAAAAAAAAACACAGCCATTCAATGATAATATACACATAATGAGGTAATGGTATTATTCAAATAGAGGTAAAAAATAAAGATTACAATAGTACTGAAAAATCTTACTTTATTTACTGAAATTTTTTTAGCTCGTAAAGGTCATGTTTATAATAATATGATGTTTTGATACACCTCTTGTGATCCGACTCTTTCTCTTATCGTACATATGGAAAATCTTGATTGATCCTCTTTAAGAAGCTAATCAATTTTATTTCCTAATAAAATTTTTTTGCAATGGTTACACACTTGCACATAGTATGGAAAAGTATTGCTTTCAATTACTATTTACTATTGGGCTATCATGATTTACGAAAAGGGCCAGCAAGGTCAGCAGTCCATCAGCAACTTAAGAAGCCCACCAATGCCCAAAGGTTTCAATCACAATATCATCATGGCATAAAACCCAACCACCACGCAATATATTACTCCATACTTTGGAACTATTGAAATTGATCCGAATATATTGAATTAATTGGAATGGATAAACCTATTTATACTTAAAATTTTATTACGAAGTAAAATTGATAGCAACTTATTGATTTTTTTTTAGCTTATTAAAATGGATTAAAATTTAATTTCCGTGAGAAAAACACACCTTTTTCACTTTCGTAGATAGATATATAAAAGAACTCCTTAACGATGCCCATAGATCCAATTACATGCACTAACTATTATGCAATGTAAGATGGGCTTATTTTATTGGGCCTAATTCTAAAATTAAAAACGGAATTTTAAAATAAGCTATATGTTTAATGTTTATAAGTCATTTCTAATAGCATGCAATATGAGTGTGTTCTCATTTCGGGGTAAGAATGAATTGAATTAGAATAGATTGTGGGAAAATGGATTAGGTTTTAGTTGCTATCTTGATGAGAACACACCCTATGTCTCCATTTAGTCTAGTATTCCGGTTAAAATAAGTACCTAAATCTCACTGTAAAGCGTAAAGAAGTTAAAAGTAGATGATGATAAGATTAAGATTAATAAAGAAGTATATTCATCATAATCCCAATAATTTGATAAACAAGGTGCTAACTTAAACGAATTCAAATGCATTATGAGTAACTTTAGGACGAATTTAAGGCTACAAATACTTTGTGTTTCGAAAAAGCGTCGTTTGAGTGCTTAAATGACCGAAAAAAAGATAAAGTTGAGTTTTGATATATCTTAAAATTCCTAATTACACTTTTGGTAAAGTGGTACTTACTCTAAATCATTCTCCATGGTATATTTTGTTGTTTCTTAATTGCTAATTTATTTAGCTTTGTTGTTAAAGACATGATTATGTCCTGTTTGCTTAAGTGCTCTAAATAAATTAGGAGATACTCCAGTTAATCACAACAGTGCGTGGTACCATCTATATATAAGAAATTTGCTAATCCATCTAATTATTCAAATGTACTTTACATATTATTTGGGTTTGGTTTTGGGGTTTTGCATTTGTACGCTCTTGTTTTCCGCTTCTTTATTTTGATTTTTGGCCCAATTAGGGTTTGCTCTGTTCACTTAAAAGAATATGCATGTTTCAGTTCACATAATATATACTCGTATAAGATAAGTTGGAATAAGATCTAAGCAAGTTTAATTTCAATATGTTTTAATCCACTCTAATACTGAGGACTTGTTTACTTCAGCTTAAAATCAGTTTAGTTTAGGTCAATTTAGGCCAGTTCGGCTCTAATCGGTTCGATTCGGGTGTTTTCAACTGAAGTAAACATGCCCTAAATGTCATATGTCTATTGAAACAAGGTCTAGTTAGATCTAAACAGAAGGTTTAATTCGGATTTATAAAATTGAAGATAATGTGCATCCTAAATCTTTTAGTTATTTTGTATTTTTGTTAGAGTTGAAAAATTGACAGATAATTTGACCTTTAAAATCCAAAATACATGTAATTGTTACCATACTCATAATTAAGGCAATAAGTAACATAAACTGACAAAAGAAAGATAATAAACGATTAGAGAGGCACTAATTATGTAGTCACTTTGTTAAACATATGCTAGAGTCATTTGGTAAGATTAATGTAAATTTGAAATTTTGGGTCTAATGATGATATAACGCTCCACCACAAGGCAAATTGAACACTGTTGTAACTAACTGAATAAAGGGTGATAATACAACCAAAATTATGATGATGATTAATGTTTCAGTTAGTATGATACAGTGTACTTAATTGCTAAGCACGAGAGAATTTTTACATAATAACAGTAATCTAAAAAGAGTCAAAATGACCAAAAAGGACAAACCCCCAAACTGAAAATTTTGTGGGACCCATTCCGGTTGTTACGGAGTATATGCTTGTCATTTCCCAAACCAATACTCACATTTATCTTGCACTCTCTTTGTTTTGCTGTCTTTTTCCAACGATGATCTTTGTTAAGTCTTTGCTGCTAAATTAAAAGCCTTGAAAAACTGTATGCTAAAGGAGTATGGTCCACTAGACTTTTTTTAGCCTAAAGTATATCAATTTAGTGTATGTTTTTCAAGTTTGTAAGCCATAATTGTAGTTTAATTAGCAAACCAATCACATGTATGTATTTTATTTAGATTGGTGGTGTAATTAGTGCAACAATTTAAGCCATTTCTAATTCGAATTGTAATATCCTGTTAAAGAGTTGTACAAAGTACATAAGCAAGAATTGTAATGTATGACAATTCTATGGCTGTTAATATTTTATGGAATTGATGAATGATGATAGAGGGTGGAGTGAGGTCCGGAAAGTGGTCAACTGAAATAAAATGGAGGTATTTTCAAAAGATGTCTTAACATTTGGCTACTCATTCTTTAAGTTTCATGTTTTCTTTTTTAATTTGTATGTTTAATTGTTCATGACTTCATGTAACATCTTGCTTTAAGCAATTTGAATAGGTTTGCACAGATAAGATGGTTGTGCCATGAGGTAATTGATTAGACATATCAAATACGGGAGGAAAGACTAAATTACTTTGAAATGGTTAAGGAATGTGTTAATTGGTGGAGTCAATGGTGATTTGATGAGATTATTACGCGATAGACTAGAGTGTCAGCTAAGCATTACTATTTTAGTTTTATTTCTCAATTAATTAATTTTTTTTACAAAGTAATTTCTATTTATGTTTCAATAAACAAATCGAGCTTCTAATTACTTACTAAATGAAATGAATATATAATGTAATGTGTATATTTACATCACCAAACAATATTGATTGAGCTGATAAATGCATGATATTGATTTATACAAAATTAAAGGTTCAAATTTAAATGTAATCATAATTCGTTTTGTTTAGCAATGTGGAATGGTTAGATGACACATATACTAATGAGGGATAATATTAATCGTACATGTTTAAATTTTGATGCAATTACTAAATTAGACAAATATATCTCGCTTATAAGAATAAATGCGTGGGGAAAACAATTTTTACCAAAAATTTAAAAGCCAATGTTGAAAGCCGTATTGAAGCAACTAGCAAAAATACATCCTCAATAAATCATCGAATAAAACCTAGTGTCAGTTTAACAAATACATAATATATTGACGATATATACGAAAATACTCTATAGAAGACCAAATCGAACTCAAAATGGTGTATTGGTGTGGTTGTCCCCATGCTCGCGGCCCACGCAATTAAGTTTCTCCATAGTAGCCCACCCTAAGCCCCCACCCCACCACATCCCAACCAAGACCTGACACTCCCAAAGTCACAACACTCAACAGTGACAAGCAATCCGCATATAAGTCCGGAGCTATTTAAAAGCCCCATATCTCCAATTTCCCCCCCACCCTCCAACACTAGGGATTCACATTTCAATTCTTTTCCCAACCCCCCCAAAATCTCCTCCGTAATTCCTCTCTTTCTTCCTCCCTTCTTCAACCCTTTCAAAGGAAAGTTCACTAAACTACAAACACCCACCCACTTAAACAACCAAACAAATAAGGCAATCTCTCATAATTTAAAAATAAAATAAAATATAAAAATACAAAAATATTTCACCTCTTTATATATAGTACACTTGACAAACTCATTTCATACATGAACATATAACATTACATTACATTACAACATAACAATATAACCTCATTTGTTTTTCTCTTTTAAAAATCTTTAATAACATGAAGACTACCCCAAAACTCATAGTTGTTCATCCTTCAATCTACAAACAATCTTCATTAACTTCTCCATCATCTCATCGACTATGGCTTCTCGCTTTCTTCTTACTCTTCACCTTCACCTTCCTCCTCACTCTCTTCAAAAACACCACCTTACCACCACCACCACCGACAACCACCACCTCCGCCACCACTAACCATCATACCACCGCCCTCCTCCACTACGCCTCCCTATCAAACACCACCGACCGGATGACCGCCAGCGAACTCTCCGCCGTCGCCGGCGGCCTCCGCCGGTGTCCAGCACCGTGCAACTTCCTCGTCTTCGGCATCACACATGAAACCCTCCTTTGGCACGCGCTTAACCAAAACGGAAGAACAGTATTCCTGGACGAAAACGAGTACATGATAGCCAACTTTGAGAAGAACTTCACTGACTTTGAAGGTTACGACGTTCAATATACTACCAAGATGGGAAAATCAATGGAGCTACTTAACTACGCACGGGCCCACAGTAAGGATGATTGTAGGCCCGTGCAGAATCTTCTTTTTTCTGAGTGCAAATTAGCTATGAATGATTTACCGAATCATTTGTATGATATATCATGGGATGTTATTTTAATCGACGGTCCAAGGGGGTACTCATCCAAGATGCCAGGGAGAATGTCAGCAATATTTAGCACGGCCGTGTTGGCGCGGAGCAGAGGCCGTGCCACGGAGGTTTTTGTCCATGACTATGGAAGGGAAGTTGAGAGGGTGTTTAGTGAGGAGTTTCTATGTAAGGAGAATTTGAAAGAGGTTAAAGATTCTTTGGCTCATTTTGTGGTCAAACAACAAATTCAAAGTCAAAGTTTTGAGTTTTGTACAAAAGGAAAGGGTAACATTAATTCTTCTTGAGGTTTAATTATTATTCATTCATATATGAATTAAGTAACAAGTTATAATGGTAGAATTGTTCATAATTAGTGGAGTACTATTTTTAATTGTAACTATAGAAAAAACGAGTGAAGTTGGAGATTTTTAAAGTGGGAAATTTTCAGTTTTTAATGCGCAAAATGTAAGTGGCCCAAATTCGAAGGAAGTGGACCGCTGTGTGAATTTGCGGTAATTATAAGGTGACAATATATGCAAAATTGGTTTTGAAATCATATTTTCATATGATAGTTTGATTTGTGTCCTTTGATTTTGAGGGTATGCAGTTAGGGAATCTAATCTTATTTTTACTTCACAATCTACAAAAAGTACTCTCTACTTAAGCTAGGTAACTAATAGTAAATCCATTCTTCTATTATTGACTATAAAGCTATATATATAAAGTACAAAATTGGAACATGTGATTCAGAATTTGAGATGATAAATCATTGAATTGATTCTATAAATTGAGTTTCTCTATTTTTATAGGTGTATATTGTGAAATAAGTAGGCTTTTATCTACCTATAGGATGTGTCATATATATGCTACAAAATTAAATCTATCGAGTAGGACTATTCAATAATTGTTGAACCTATACTTTATTATTTATATTTGACAATAATATTAAGAATTGTTTTCCTTTCGTATTTGGAATGAAAAATTAATAAATGTAGATGATTCGAAAGATTAATTTAGCGTTTGAATATGAAATTATCCTACCGTGATGTTCTAACTCATGCTTACTTTTGATATTGATAGACTAATTGAACTATTCAATGATTAGTGGCGTGTTTCATCCAAAGTATGGAGCAATATGAAAACTCACCAACTTGAATTAATTTAATCAATTTTTAACAAATATGTCAAAAATTGGCCTTCATTGAAGAATAAAGGGGGTGAAGTACTAGTTCTTCATGTTGACCTGATAATGTGCCATTGGTTTGATATCTTTCACCTTATTCTCTGTTGATCATTATAAGGTCAAACAAGTTTATATCAGTAATCAATGTGTGATCATTTAAGGTCAAATAAGTTTATATTAGTAATTAGTTTTCGATAAAATGAACAAAGTTTAAATTATAATGGCAAATTGGCAATAATATGTTGGGAAGTTTCTTCCAGATCCTTGAATATCGTTGGATTAGGTGATTACATGCCATGGTAGTAGTATTAAATTTAATTAGAGTATTCTAATGTGATCAGTATTTAAGTAGTAATCCGTACTTGCAAGATTTATGAACAAAAATGGATCAGGTTAAACCATGTTGTTAGGAGTATATTAATTATGCTTGTAAGAATTAGAAATATAAAAAAATTGTGTTAACTGTCAGAAAATTGGGAAGAGCATGGAAACAACCCTCGTGAGGTGGGTTTGCTTTTTACATAGGTACTCAGTTTTTGTAACACATTGCTTTAATTTCATATCATAACATATACTCATACATTAATAAGGCCTCTGAAATTTTAATAATGTTCAATCATCATACCTTACACACATTAATTATATAGTCTAATAACAATTCGAATTTGCGGCCTTTTATATCACATTAAAGTTAATACCGTATTAGAAGATTAACTTAAATGTTTAAACTTATAGATGAGATATAAAGATGTATTAAATGATGTAAATTAGGACTCCGATTTAAAAATACAAAAACAATCATAAGACGATATTCAAGATAGGTAATATGACTGCGGCCGGTTATCCTATCGAGGTGTTGTAGGATAGCGGATAGCTGATCGGATAAGTTTTGGCATTGATAGCAAAGAATACGGTACACGTTGGTATATTAATAGGCGTTCAGCAGGTTGGTGCTTGGTTGAATGAAATCTGTTTTATGCATCTTGAAATACACAACAGCTAACTCAAATACCTGTTCCAGTTCATTACTCATTAGCTTATTTTAAGTTATCTAAAGTACTCCGATTTCCTCTTTTCATCCACTTTTGTAATTGTAAGTTTTAATTCCTCTCATCAGAAGAAAGCAGCTTG
Source organism: Suaeda aralocaspica (assembly GCA_016808085.1). Taxonomy (NCBI): domain Eukaryota; kingdom Viridiplantae; phylum Streptophyta; class Magnoliopsida; order Caryophyllales; family Amaranthaceae; genus Suaeda; species Suaeda aralocaspica. The sequence goes on from PYUH01000145.1 coordinate 3,937,850, forward strand.
CTTCATCACGTGATTGCTGTGTATACTTCCCATTATACGATCTATTTCAAGATTTAATGTTTATCATACATGATGAATAGTAGTTAATTTAATCAAGATTTGTGTAATCATCACTCTTAAATCGAAGTTATCTTTAAAAAACATACATTTCTGTCAAAATTAGTCTCAACTTTATAATCATGTCATCATGCGCGTACACTACCAAAAATTCCCAATTTTAAAATTATTGAACTAATTAAATAGTGAAAAGTCAAACATTATTTCCCTTCAACATCAAATTAAAGTAGTACTAACCTACGCGCACATCAAATTATTTATTTGGTCCTACTTAAGTAGTTATTATTAATTAATTATTTGTTAAATAAATATTTTTTTGGACCATCCATTGATATTTATCATCAACTACTAAATATGTACATAGGTGTTTTGAAGGTAAGCATATTCCTCAAATTATTTTGACACTCCTTTTAAAAGAACAGTAACCAATGATATTGTTTATGTGAGTGGGAGAAGAGTGTATAAATAATTTGGGGAGTGCGAAAATCACCACTCGTGTTTTGGCATGAGCGATGAGCAATGTCATTATTGTTAATCTACTACTCCTTTATTTCTACCTAAGTTATCAATAAAGTGCAATAATTATGACATAACTTAAAGAAGAAAATATCTAATTGTTACATTTTAGTGATAATGGATTTCGTAATTTAGATTAGAGGGTAAATAAAAGTAGTACTCCGTAAAATGTTTGTAAAATACTAAAATCGTATGTTTTCCTTTAACCATGAATTGAAATTCTTAACTAACTTTAACCATGTCGGTTTTTATAGGCCTACCAAACAATGGATGTACAAAAATGATACTCATGAAAACAAATGAAGGGGGTTTTGTCGGTGGTGGTAGTTTGGTACAGTGTATGATATCAGCCAATTAGAAATTGAAATGTGTAATATCCAACCTTTATTAAGTTAGTGATAACCTGTTATTATCAATATCAATTTATTATTCTGTAATTAGTTTACACCAATTTCATTATATATATGCATGACCAATCACTATAATATTGGAACATTTAACCAATACGTACCAATGTACTATATTGTTAAAATACTCACATATTAACATCACACCTCTAATCATCACCTTAATATTGCTAATAGTATCTACCAACATCTCCTGTAAGGCTCATCGACATGTTTAGAAATCATAATTTTAACTCAAATATTATAAAATTTGTGTAAAGAATTATGATATATTTAGCCAAAAAATATTATCATAATTATCGCACAACGTAACAACAAACTAATTCTTATGATATACATAGTATTAGACCTTTAATTAGTCATTAATCATGTATTTTTTCTTTCAATTACCTCTCTCCACATTCAATTCTTTTAGGCTTATTTTCAACTACATTAAATTAATTTCATTTCGGTAAGTTTGAGTTAGTATATTATATTCAATTCAACTCAATTCAAAAGAACATACCATAAACTTAAATTAGTACTGCTTATGAGCAAAGATTATATTACTTTCGCCATGAATTAGTTGCAACAAAGTATTATTTTATACCTCATAAAGTATTATTTTTGTTGCAACTAATTTGTGGCGGAGACAATATATCTTACCATACTTTAACTAGGTAATTAGGGCCTGTTTACTTCAACCGAAAACAACTGAACTAAACTGAATTGATTGGAGTTAAGCTGAACTGAACTGAAAGTTTTTATTAAAGATTAATGATTAGCAAAATAAAAGAAGAGTTGAATAAAACTGAACGGAGTTGAATTGAATTAAACTGAACGGAACTGAGCTGAACTGAGCTCTGAACTGAACTAATTTTAAGCTGAATTAAACAATCCTCATTCAATTACATCATACCAAAATTAATTGTGAAAAAAACGAGAAAAGCCCACGTAACAGTACGAACTACGGAGTGTGTGGATAATGGCCCATTACAAGGCATGCAGTTGATAGCAAAGGCCAGTGGTGGGGTTTGCGTCAGACGGATTTCATGTGATATACTTCGTATCATATTAGTGGATGAATTTATCTTTTTCCATTCATTAAATCTGAAACTCACTTACATTAGTAAGTAGTGATGTATGAGTAATCTTTTAAAAATCTACTTTAGTCTTTAGAAGATAAATAACACGTGCGTCACGTGATTAAAGCCCATTCATGTAGCCCTACTATGGGTCACTCCACACAATTGGAGGCAAAAAAAAGAAAGGAGATTACTTGGAGTTGAGTGTCGGTGAGAAGCCTTATTTTCCTAGTATATGAATGAATTGATGATCCCTCCTTAGGACCATCATGTACTAATATGCTATACTATGTGTGATATGTTCATTAGAAGTACCCAAGTACGACCACAAGCTAATAATGACATTTCGATTTAAGTTTTCCTTGGCATTTTATCTTATCAATTTTTATTTGTGGCGCACTTCTACCAATTCAATTTCAAAGATAAGCTAGCAGTATTTGATGCACGAATATCTCTGTTTATGGAATTCATTAATTTAGTGGGTTGAATATGGCTTAACCCCACATCATTGTTTTAAAAAAAATATTAAATTGTACTCTTAGCCAAAGATGTTCATATAAATGATGTAATGCACAATAAACATTAAAAATAAAACCCAAGCCCAATATAAAAAAATCAAACATATAAGGCAAAATGAACACCTTTAGCATATGATGGATTCGAAAACCTTTAGTAGAGGAGCACATAAACTTTGTTTTAATTTCCTTTTTAACTTTAGCACATTTTGTAGAATAGGTTCTTTACTTTCTCAAACATTCTATTTTTTAAAGTGCTTTGTCTCTTGTAATCTTTCATACTCATGGAGTATTCCACATCATTTGATTCCACATGGATGACAGGATTATAAGATTATTCTCAATGTCAATTATTCTTATATTTTGGTTTTTACATGGTGATGTTACTCAATGTACATTTTTCAAATACGGAGTATATTTTTCATTTTATGATCATCAATTTTTTTTTTTTTCATGCAAAATAACTCATGGTTCGACAATTGATAGGGCGATAGATATATCTTCGTAATGTATTATTTGCAAGAAACACAATAAATTTGTAGTAATTACAAGAAAATAAATACATATACCATATTCAAAAATTAAACAGTCATTACGTAGTATACTACTGAATAAAATCACTAATTAAAATCAGGACTTAGAGCACCATATGTAACAGGAGGCTGAGGGTTTGCGTACTCTGGGGCCCCACTTAATAAGATATCAGAATTTAGATAAGAAGCAGTTTTCTTACAAGGCACATGATTGAACATCTTAGCATCATCACACTGCTTGGGCCTATTGAAAAACTCAGCACATACTTCTGGGCTTTTCTGTCCAAGAAGGCCCAATACACAATTATCCTTGATATCCAACACCCCTTTTCTCATTAAGCCCATACATATTGGCCCAACTTGAGTAAAATAGTTACCACACAAGTTCAACTTCCTTAAGAGAGGCAACATACACACCTCCTCAGGAACAGGCCCATAAAACTCATTATTGGCTAGCTGAAGGTACTCCATTTTCCCTAAGCAAGCGAATGACCGCGGTATTGGTCCGGTCAAGATATTTTTCGAAACATCGAAAACACGAACTTTTTTTAGAAGCCCGATCTCATACGGGAGGCAACCCGAGAGCCTATTATTCAAGAAGAGGATCTCAAGAAGGGTTTTCCAGGCCTTACCAATGGACTTTGGTATTGGGCCTGTGAACTTATTGTTGGCTAAGGTAATAAAAGAGGCCGGTGTTGAGCCCAAATTAGACGGTAGATCCATTCCAAAGTTGTTGTTGTTAATAAAAAGGGCTAATACTTGTAAATTAAAAAGTTCGGGTGGAATTGGGCCTTCGAAACTATTAAATCGAAGGTCCAAGAAGGTTAATTTTGTAGCTCCAAGTACATTAACAGGGAATTTACCAGTATACTTGTTGTTACTAAGGTCTAACTCAAAAAGGTAAGGAAGATGGCTTAGAATTGGTATGTTACCTTGGAAAAAATTTGAGTTTGCATGAAAAACTGATATTTCAGGAAGCTTGTCAATGAAGTCTTCTAGGGTAATGTTTTTGCCCTTTATATAACACTCATTGAATTGGACTCCATACAAAGCTTCTTGATTGTACTTGTTAAGATGAGCACAATTGAATTTCGAGTTTGTGCAAAAGTTGCCGTTGGATTTTATGTTACATGGGTTTCCCTCAACCCTTTGAAGGAATTGGTCTATGACTTTTGTAGCCTTTTGGACTAGTGCACTTAGTCCGCCTGATGGTGGTGTTGTAGGTGGTATTGGTGGCGGCAATGGTGGTGGTGGATTAGGTGGTGGCAATGAAGGTGGTGTTTTAGGTGGGTTAGGTTGTATTGGTGGCGGCAATGATGGTGGTGGTGGAGGAGGAGGGCAATTATTTTCAGGGGGAGGAGAATTATCACCAACAATAATGCCCAAGGCTTCTCTACTATTTGGTCTAGGAGTGAATTGCATGTCATTGGTGGCAACTACTAGTATTTGGTACGTTGAGCATAATGAGACTAGTAATAATATTATGAAATTTGAAGTTGAAGTAGCAAAGATGAAGGATTTTGTGCTCATCTTGCTACTAAGATAATATTTCTCACTCTTATGCTCTAATTCAGTGGTTTGAGTAGCTTCTTATTGTACAACTATCTTAGCCATTTAAAGATGCACAATTATTATTCTCAAGAAGACAAACACAACATTGTCAACATACATACCAGTGTTAAAGACTTCAAGTTGACTAGTCCGATGTATCATGTATGTAAGTATATATGTAGGACAATGAAGTTAGTTTTCTGCTTAGTCTAATTTGAAGTTTCCTTGTATTGATAATTGTACTCGCTTTAAATTCCGAGATTATAAATTATATTTATGTTGTTTATTACAGAAAAATAATTGTACATGCATATATAATTTAAGAAAGCGTCTATTTAAAAAAAAAAAAAAAAAAAAAAAAAAAAAAAATTTTT
>PYUH01000145.1:3944009-3955814 GCA_016808085.1 Suaeda aralocaspica
AAAAAAAAAAAAAAAAAAAAAAAAAAACGATTGTTGACACCGGATGAAAACCGAAGTTAAACTATGTAATTTTGCAATTAGATCATGAACTAATCTGACTAGCATTGGCCTTATCCATGATTATTTAGCTCTGTTTGACAATTACTTGTTTGCTGGTTTAATTTGTTTACCCGTGGTTTGCATTAGCTTATTTGAGTAATTAAAGACATTAATGGTTGTTATTAATTAGTCGATATTGAGACTATTTCCTACTACTTTAAGAGTTGTAGTTTCTGTTTACTTCAGTTTAACATTAGTTTAGTTTAGTTCATCTCTTCTTTTATTGTTCAGTCCAGTTCACCTGAAGTATACAGACCTTTAACCCCTTATAATTACATATATGCAGCCATATAGCAATAATTGTTGTCATTATTAATTGTATGCATATGTCGATATATATAATTCATTTCATTTTTCTTATGTAAGAAAAAAAAGTACAAATTACAAAAGATACATTTGCAATTATGAATCAATAGTAATATATAGTAGGGCTGAAAATGACACAAATAAAACGCATTATTTGAGCAAGTTGTGATCGACTTGTGGAGGGCGTTAATTTGTTTTCATGCGTAATAATTTCAATATATATCTATCTGTCCTATATAAGTCTATACCCTATGGTTCATGTATTCATGTGAACGTCTTTGCTAAAGACGACTTCGGACGACCTTACTTTTGAAAAATCGTTGCTTTCTTTCTGCCGTATTCTTATCATTATGAAAGGTTTTCGCTACAATATAGGGATACCATTGATCAGAAAATTCTATTTTTTGCAGCTTAAATATCTTTGCAAAATCAAATTTGTTAATACTAGCCCTTATTAATGTAATTAGCATTATTATATTGTGAACAAAATTGAATTTATTCAACAATGTATGATTGTCATTTTAAGTTTTGAAAGTATATGATGTTTAAATGTTTGATTTTAATCTGATTTAGTAAAAAAAATAAAAATTGCTAGGCTTGATCTGAAGTTGTATTACCACATACTTATCAATTATTCACTTCAATTCATACATTAAGATCCATATAAACGCTTTTTAAATAATTACAATTGCAAATAATTATTAATGCCATTGCATTTCATTATATATCGTCGTATAAGCTCTGAAATAAGTTTGGAAGGGATTGTGGCCAGAAATCAAGTTGAATTTATGTACATGTCGTCTTTGTACGTATTGTGTTTGAAATAAAATATCTTACGAGGTTGGTTTCATCCTTACTGCTAGTGTTGTTACGTTTTCCAATAATAATCAATTTTAAAATTAAAAAGTTGGAGATTGATAATATGGGCTAATATTATAGCCTAAGTGCATAGTACGGTGCATTTGTATCAATCCATCATGTTTTACCGATGAAATGATGAATAGCTAATTGTGCAATTTTTTTTAGCTAATTGTGTAATCAGTAATACCATATTCCCTTAAAATTTGATCTAGGTTGTGCTATATATTTAAACTGTTATGTTAATGACTCAGTGATACAGCGTGTGGGCTTTGGGCCGTGCGTCAATTCAATTAGGGGATCGTTAAAGCCGTGGACCTGTAGGTGTTCCAGTACAGAGTTTGGGCCTTATTGAAATTTTCCTAAGGATTTGGGCTTTAGAATATTTTATAAAGTATACCGTTGTTTCATTGGGCTATTAGTTTTCAAAAAACCTAAATACTACGTACATGATTCACTACGTTTTAATGTAAGTAGAACAAAAAAAAATTAAAATTAAGTATGGAGTATTTGGGATTATGATTACCAACATATTTGAATAAAAAAGTCACTTAAGAAACAAAAAAAATAATGTTGAATTTAATAATTTATGCAAGTTAGTTCATTTAAATGAGAAAATTGGCCAAGCAATTTCTTTACTGACATGACATATTGTATCTAAACCACTAAAATGTTGGTAGCTTATGAGTGAGGGATAACTTAGATGGCTGAAACTTCACTCACACTTCCGGAAGATCCTTTAGTCGATTCTCAACATTTGCCCTTGTGACTCCCTAACATAACAAAAAAAATGTTAGCAATTTATCTTAGCAAACAAGTATAGGGCACTGTGTGTGCGTGTGCAACATTTGAAAATGCAAAATGTTATCATTGATTTTTTTTTTTTTNTCGACTTGTGGAGGGCGTTAATTTGTTTTCATGCGTAATAATTTCAATATATATCTATCTGTCCTATATAAGTCTATACCCTATGGTTCATGTATTCATGTGAACGTCTTTGCTAAAGACGACTTCGGACGACCTTACTTTTGAAAAATCGTTGCTTTCTTTCTGCCGTATTCTTATCATTATGAAAGGTTTTCGCTACAATATAGGGATACCATTGATCAGAAAATTCTATTTTTTGCAGCTTAAATATCTTTGCAAAATCAAATTTGTTAATACTAGCCCTTATTAATGTAATTAGCATTATTATATTGTGAACAAAATTGAATTTATTCAACAATGTATGATTGTCATTTTAAGTTTTGAAAGTATATGATGTTTAAATGTTTGATTTTAATCTGATTTAGTAAAAAAAATAAAAATTGCTAGGCTTGATCTGAAGTTGTATTACCACATACTTATCAATTATTCACTTCAATTCATACATTAAGATCCATATAAACGCTTTTTAAATAATTACAATTGCAAATAATTATTAATGCCATTGCATTTCATTATATATCGTCGTATAAGCTCTGAAATAAGTTTGGAAGGGATTGTGGCCAGAAATCAAGTTGAATTTATGTACATGTCGTCTTTGTACGTATTGTGTTTGAAATAAAATATCTTACGAGGTTGGTTTCATCCTTACTGCTAGTGTTGTTACGTTTTCCAATAATAATCAATTTTAAAATTAAAAAGTTGGAGATTGATAATATGGGCTAATATTATAGCCTAAGTGCATAGTACGGTGCATTTGTATCAATCCATCATGTTTTACCGATGAAATGATGAATAGCTAATTGTGCAATTTTTTTTAGCTAATTGTGTAATCAGTAATACCATATTCCCTTAAAATTTGATCTAGGTTGTGCTATATATTTAAACTGTTATGTTAATGACTCAGTGATACAGCGTGTGGGCTTTGGGCCGTGCGTCAATTCAATTAGGGGATCGTTAAAGCCGTGGACCTGTAGGTGTTCCAGTACAGAGTTTGGGCCTTATTGAAATTTTCCTAAGGATTTGGGCTTTAGAATATTTTATAAAGTATACCGTTGTTTCATTGGGCTATTAGTTTTCAAAAAACCTAAATACTACGTACATGATTCACTACGTTTTAATGTAAGTAGAACAAAAAAAAATTAAAATTAAGTATGGAGTATTTGGGATTATGATTACCAACATATTTGAATAAAAAAGTCACTTAAGAAACAAAAAAAATAATGTTGAATTTAATAATTTATGCAAGTTAGTTCATTTAAATGAGAAAATTGGCCAAGCAATTTCTTTACTGACATGACATATTGTATCTAAACCACTAAAATGTTGGTAGCTTATGAGTGAGGGATAACTTAGATGGCTGAAACTTCACTCACACTTCCGGAAGATCCTTTAGTCGATTCTCAACATTTGCCCTTGTGACTCCCTAACATAACAAAAAAAATGTTAGCAATTTATCTTAGCAAACAAGTATAGGGCACTGTGTGTGCGTGTGCAACATTTGAAAATGCAAAATGTTATCATTGATTTTTTTTTTTTTGGAAAAATACATTTAGTTTAACGATTACATGAGGTTACCAAAGAAAATTTTTAGTGAATTTCAGATTTGCCACAATCCAATTTGAGCTAATAGATACAAGAAAAGTTCAGAAATCCAGCATGCTAAATGATGTTTTTGTTTACATTGGGGATGATTTTGTGTCGACATAAAACTCTATCAATATATACGACTTGTTCATTGTATCAATAATGCTTAAAGATTCTTCTTTTCAATTAAAAAGTGTTTTTTGTTGATCCAATAATTGAGGTATCTTCTCATTGTATTAATTAGTAGGTTAAGCATCTATATTGATTGCTACTTGCCACTTTCACATGGAGGTTCTACATTATAACTAATAGAACTATATTATCATTACATCTAGTGTATATTTTTCATCAATTTTTTTTCTTTTTATCTTCCTTGCAACTTACATGATTAAATTGGTTATACGATACAAAGTATATTCATAATCAAAGTTATCACTGACAAGAATATATGAGAATCCAAGATTATAAGGAGGTGATGATTATAGGCTTATAGTTTATTCTTGCAAATTGCAATCCATGTGTTTCGATTACGACTTTGTATAAGTCACCTAATTAAACATTTATGCACGCTTTCACTTTTGTGGAGCAATGATTTGATACAATCAATCTATTTGTCAAACACTACGGTTTAAAAGATTAAGCCTATGCATCTTGAATAGTTGACACTAGGTATCGTTAAAACTTAAAAATAAATAATATTTTTTTCATGTAATAAAAAAAATAATAATAACAATAATAATAATTATTATTATTATTAAAACGTAATTCTTTTTTTCAAAAAAAAAAAAATGTGGCAACAACCAGCTAATAATAGTCAATTGAGTGAGAGCTGCATAATCCTATTAGAGTGCTTATTGCGTAAGTATCTAACCTTTTTGTTTAAATTAATATTTCCCCATCATTTGTGAAAATGACACACTAATTAAAGCCATGACTAGATACATCAAATGAAGGAACCAAAAGGAACTAGTGTTGTGACATAGTCCACATCCTACTAGACAAATCAGACGAAAACTAAAAACTCTTTTGTTTCTAAAACAATGCAGCACAATTTAATTACTTACCTACTCCAAGAAGGTGAGAGGTAAACTGGACTTCTCTTCCAATTTCAATATTGGATCAATTCTCACCGCTTGTTCATATATTCAAATACATAATGATACAATCCTCATCCTATTATATCATTTTCATTCAACAAATTACACAAATATTTGATTGATTCAACGATATCACATATTCACATAAGAATATATGAATAGAAAAATTGCATATGTGAGACTGTGATAACTAGAAACAAATTTAATAAGGACATTTTCTAAGGATGACATATAGGACCTATTATTACAAATATAAACATATTTTATACCTGATCTTAGCTTATACTTATTGCACGAACTACAACTACTTGTACACGAAAACGATGATAGTCAGTACAATATTAAGTTTTCAATTATCCTCTCCTTTGTCAAGGACCATTGATTCGAGATGTAGCTTTGGACAATCAACGTCCCACAATATCCAAACATGATATTGAAAGGAACTACAAAATGATTGATTCCCTTTCACTAGGAAACATAGAGATAAAGAATTGATCTAGTTGTCCAAGTTTAGATGTTAATTAAATTTTTTATTTCTTTTAGAAAAACAACAAAAGTTAGTCGTCTTGAGTGATGAAATTTCCTAAAGTTCTTGTGAAGCAGTAAGAACAAAGAAGTTGATATGATGTTAGTTGTGTGAATGTGTGATGAACGTTATAGGGCGAGGTTATTGTGTTTGTAAGTATTAGCATGTGTGGTTACTTTGATAGCACATATCACATATATATTTGGCATCCACAAATGTTGGGTGAGGAGGTTTTTTTATGCCCATACTTGCATGTGACTTTCCCATATGCATCTTAACTCTTTAGCTTATCTTTTGGATATCACCTTGAACCAACATTAACATTATTGTGTCCACTTGGTCACTTGTTTGATTGGGTGATAAATTAGAGTATTCCTTGCCATGTTGGAATGTCCATCCAAAGAGTTACTAATGTAAACAAAATGTTTTTTTTTAATTAAATGGCTTTGCAAGGTTTTATTAGCAATTCAATTAGAGTAGTAGGTAATTAGCCTCTTTCAATGTACTCGTAAAATAGTGGGAATATCAGTTACAAAACAAATGTATAAAGACGTCATAGTTTTTCAATATTTCCACATTAAATTGATCTCAATAAAGTACGAAGTACTTAGAATCTTTGTATATAGAAAAATTTTTAGTGTGTTTGAAAAAGGAACAATTATCTAAACTTCTCTCCAACAAATCCTCAATTAATTAATTAATTAATTAAAGAATTGCATAAAAATGTTTCTTTGATCAATCATGAATTAAATTATTGAAGCACCCTATTATTATTTGATATAGCTACCCACCATTTATAGATGGACACATAAAGATGTTTCCATATACACACAAAAAAAATGTTTCTATAACATATTTAAAAAAGAATTTATTAATGTTCCTTATGACTCACTACCTTGTCAATTTGTGATCATCCCAAATTCTAATTATAAAGCTGAAAAAAAAAACTATTTTTATATTTATTTTTTTATTTTCCCCTCCAAATACAAAGTCTCAATAGCCTACACTTTAATTTGAATGATTAAACTTTTATTATACTCCGTAAATATCTAGTACAAGTCTAATAATCTAAGACTTCATATTAAAATCATCCATCAGTCAATATTATACATTTATACACTCTGTATTCCTTATCTCATGCTTATATACTACTACTTTGGTAATAAAAATTGGGTGTCTTATGCAAAATTATAATCCATCTATTCTTTTAATTACAACTTTCAAAATATTTTCTTAATTCTTATTTTTTTAATTCATTTTGACTTGTACATAATGTCAATGCACTTAGATTAATCAAAGAACACCGACTATACTATGTTTTATATATTATAAGTAATTCAAAATATTTAAAAGTTGGTAAATTAAAACACGGAAAGACAATATTTTCTATGAATTATAATAAAAACACTTCATAATTTGTTGTATTTATCGTGTTACGGAAGATAGTGAATAAAAAATCGCACACTTTTTACTTATCTTATCACTCATTCACCCCTCCAATTGTCTACATTTAATTAGTAGTTGTCTTCTCTAATTGTGTCACTCAACCCAAACCTCCTCTTCCCTATATAAACTCTCTTTCTTCCTTCTATTTTTCTCAAATAAATCAAAAAAAAAAATCTCCTCTTTCCACTTCCTTCTCAACAATGGCGTCACCTTCAACCTCCTCCCTCTCTCTCATCCTCCTTCTCTCCCTCCTCACCCTCTCCTCCGCCATGGACATGTCCATCATTTCCTACGACGAATCCCACAGCCTCGACGGCGCGTCATCCACACGGTCCGACGCCGAGGTTACCCGAATCTACGAGTCATGGCTAGTCAAACATGGCAAAAACTACAACGCTTTAGGCGAAAAGGAGAAGAGGTTTCAGATCTTTAAGGATAACTTGAAGATGATCGATGATCATAATTCCGATGATTCGAAAACCTATAAATTAGGGCTTAATAAGTTCGCTGATTTGACTAATGACGAATTTAGATCTATTTACTTAGGTAGAAAGAAGGAGAAGAAGTCTTCGTTGTTGAAGACGAAGGTTAAGAGCGATCGTTACGCCGTTAAAGATAACGATCATTTGCCTGAGTTCGTTGACTGGAGAGAGAAAGGCGCTGTTCCTGACGTTAAAGACCAAGGGCAATGCGGTAATTTCACTTTTCTACGCTTTTATCTCCTTCTCTAATTTGAGTTTCATGATTATATATTTATATTTTACTTTATTTGATTAAGTGTGTTAATTTGATTAATTAAAATTGATTTTGTTTTGTTTGAAATTTAGTTAGTTAGGGTTACGGGTGAAGTCAGGAATTTGTTGTTTTATGTTTGGCCGAAATTAGCGGAGATAGCGGCGATTTTCAGTTGTTTGATGTTACAACTAAAATAGATGCTTTAATCGTGCTGATTTCTTTATTGTGAAAAAAATAATTAAATATTACTTTAATATGTAGTTTATTAAGTAATATGCCTTAATTAAGTTTTTGGTGGAATTTCATCTTCAAAATAATAATAATTGTGTTGAATTTAGTTGATGATTTCAGAAATTATGCATATAACTTGTAGATTAGAAAAAGGGTGAAATATGAATATATGATGATAATAAAGTCAACATCTTGTAATTTATGAATTAGTTGTTCAGTTCAGATGGTGGTTGTGTCCATGCTTTAAAAAAATCTCTACTTTTATGGCTTTTATCTCAAAGGATATCTTATTTTAATTAATCATCATTTTTTTTTTCATCATGTTCATCAATTATTTTTTGGTATTTCTTTAGTAAAGTGTGACTGTATAATTGCCAATGGATGCCAATTAGTTTAGTCGATCATTACTATGGTCAAAACCTTATTAATCTCGCCTATGTCATTGTCCTTTTGTTAATGTGTGATTCTATTTATACAATCAGTCAATCATACCATTGTTTGTGTTGTTAATACTAAGTTATTTGTTCTGTTATGATGTTTGTTCTTTTATCAGTTTGAATCGAGGATTAAGAGCGGTTATTTAGTACTGTGATGATGATATTTTTTTTGGTGGTGGCCAAATGCTAATTAATCTATCTATTTTGAACCTTTGACTGTGCTTTGAGGCTGGCCCTCCAATGAGTGGGTCTTTGTTATAGTGTGCATTTTGTTCTCTGTTTTGTTTTGTTTTAGTTCATTCGTTATCCACCTTTGATGTATTTCTGGGCCTAATTTGATGCTTTGGCTTATTCCTTAGTTGTCTAAAGTATATATACTTGTCTCTTTTTTGTCGTGCGTTTGTTGTCTGCCTATGTCATTTTTATTCGCTGACTGACAATTGAAGATAGGAGAATCAACAATTTCCCAATCACATACACACAGTAGTTGTTGAATGTTTGACACGAACCTATTTCCCTTGTACACAGCAGGTTATTAATTGGTGTTTAGTGTTTGGTTACTAAACAATAGTTATTGATGTTATCAGATTTATAATGACTGAATCTTTGACATGATGTTTGAGGTGCTTTAGTGATTCTCCTGTTAGGGCTGTAAAATATTTCTAAAGGTTTTGTGTTTTCTCGTTTTTTATGGTGATTGTAAGAAGGTTTTTTAAGCTTTGTTATTTGTTTCACTACAATGTTGATCAGGTTGGTTTATTAAGGTGAAATCTAATTGCATTTGAGTTGGAAAATCATCCATGTATTAACTGTTTATAAAACAATTTATACATCTTTGTATAAGATCATTTTTGGTTTATTTCATATATAGTTCTGAAATATTTGGTATTAAATTCTTTTTCTTTGCTTAAAAATTTAGGGAGTTGTTGGGCATTCTCTACAATTGCTGCCGTGGAAGGAATAAACCAGATTGTCACTGGAGAACTTCTGTCATTGTCTGAGCAAGAGCTTGTAGACTGTGACACTAATTACAACTCTGGATGCGACGGTGGTCTTATGGACTACGCATTTGAATTCATCATTAACAATGGTGGTATTGACACTGAATCAGACTATCCTTACAAAGCAAGGGATGCCACATGTAATCAGTACAAGGTCAGTACCATGCTTTACCTTGCTTTACAAAGTTGCAACTTAATCTCCATATAGGAGTATTCATTGTAAGTTTGACTTTTAACCATTTTGACCCACACGGCTTCTTATTTCCTTTTACAGAAGAATGCCAAGGTTGTTACTATTGATGGGTATGAAGATGTTCCTGAAAATGATGAGAAAGCATTGCAGAAGGCTGTTGCTCACCAGCCTGTTAGTGTTGCCATTGAAGCTGGTGGCGGTGCTTTCCAGTTCTATAAATCGGTATGTTTTTGTTGTATTGGAAGATTGTTTCTGTTCTTGAGACAAGTCAATGACCCATATATGTAAAAAAAATGCAGGGTGTTTTTACCGGAAGTTGTGGAGCAGATTTAGACCATGGTGTTGCTGCTGTTGGTTATGGCACCGACGAGAACGGCAAGGACTATTGGATTGTGAGGAATTCATGGGGTCCTGACTGGGGAGAGAATGGTTACATAAGGATGGAGCGCAATGTGAAAAATTTGAGGACTGGTAAATGTGGTATTGCTGTGGAAGCCTCATACCCTACCAAAACTAGCGAGAACCCCCCTAACCCGGGTCCCACTCCTCCATCTCCTCCTTCACCTGTTGTAACTTGTGATAATTACTACTCTTGCCCTTCCGGTACCACTTGCTGCTGTGTCTATGATTATGGTCCTTACTGCTTTGCCTGGGGTTGCTGCCCAATGGAGTCCGCTGTCTGCTGTGCTGACCACTCTAGCTGCTGTCCCCATGACTACCCTATTTGCAACACCAAGCAGGGAACTTGCAATGCAGTAAGCACACTGATTCATACTCATGTTGTTTTGTAAGCATTATATTTTGTCTATGTAAATGTAGTAGTATCAGAGCTAATCATTTATATCTTTTGTGCTTTCGCCCAACAGAGTAAGAACAGCCCATTGAGTGTCAAATCACTGAAGCGTTCTCCTGCAAAGCTCAACCCATTCGGCCTCTTCTAAGTACTTTAACATTCCATTATTTACGGATTTCGCAACTGGGCAACAGAGAAGAATTCGGAAGGACCTGAGTTGCTTATAAGCTGGCGAATCTAATTATTAAAGCCCATTGGCCATTGTTCACCTTGCATTGTTTCTTTATGCTTGGTGGTTTTGTAAATATTTTCTTAATTGTACTAGCGCTTTCTGCAACTAAATTATGTTAAAGACATGGCTTATTGCACATTGACTTTAAGAAATCTCTGATTATGTATATATCCTCAAATCGTCAGTTTACTTGCTGTTTCATTTTGGTTACTTTTCAAATACTCAATTGTCAATTTACCCGAGATTTTGGTCATTATTTCACTACTTGCTATATAATGCAATGAAAAAGGTCGGGCGGTGAGGCCATTATTGGAGACTCTATGATTGATTTAAAGAGTGTAATCAATTACTCACAAATCTTGAATATAATGGGTTAACAACCTTTATTAGATCAAGATCAAGAGCTTCTAACTAAAAACAAGCAAGTAATATGGATAGTCACAAAAATTAAATCGTGAATACTGAATACCAAAGAAGTCATAGATCCATAAATTTTGTAAATGTTTTGGCCAGTTGGATAGCCACAATGTCCATAAATTTGAGCCAAGAAAGGTAAGACTGCTTTAACAAAAAAACTATTACTCCTTGTCTGCTCATCAAGTCATAACCAAATCTTAGTTAGACGTTCAATAGGTAAGAGTGTTGTTAAGATTGCAGAGGTTTTACGATTAAAAAACCAAAATATAAATAAACAATTTGATTGTATCTTTTGACGTAAACACAAAATGAATTAGTAACAAGCATCCCTTAATTCCAAAATGTCTAGCCAACCAAGTAATAAGCAAAAGTGTCTAGTTGAATAAGCCAAGCTTACTTGTGTAACGTTTCAGCCTGATCGGAGTGTTGGATGATTCATATTATAAGGCCAAAGTAACACGATCCTTTTTTTTTTTTTTTTTTTTGACAAAGTAACACGATCCTTATTTCCTTGGACCTTTTTCTTTCATCAACGTGAAAAACCACTAATTACATTGTGGTTTGATTTTCATTTGATGTCAAAAATTTAAAAGGCTGAAATAATACAATAGTGAGTACAAATGTACAATACTCCGTTATTCAGATTTCACAGGCAACAAAAAGCTCCCCAATAAATAATCAAACGAATCACAACCGTTAATATAAATTGGATCAACCTAAGTTGACGGATCAAAGACGTCCAACACACGAGTCACGTGACCCTTTTCCCCTTTCCACCATCTAAGCAAAACATTTCTCAACAATTTCGTGATCATCCATCTCAATCTACCTTTTTCTCTCTCCTCTGAAATTTCACTTACTCCAATTATCGTCTTCTTCTTCTTCGATTCACCTGCAATTATTTAAGGTATATATATATATAT
>PYUH01000145.1:3956750-3976380 GCA_016808085.1 Suaeda aralocaspica
CTTTTTTTTTTTTTTTTTTTTGACAAAGTAACACGATCCTTATTTCCTTGGACCTTTTTCTTTCATCAACGTGAAAAACCACTAATTACATTGTGGTTTGATTTTCATTTGATGTCAAAAATTTAAAAGGCTGAAATAATACAATAGTGAGTACAAATGTACAATACTCCGTTATTCAGATTTCACAGGCAACAAAAAGCTCCCCAATAAATAATCAAACGAATCACAACCGTTAATATAAATTGGATCAACCTAAGTTGACGGATCAAAGACGTCCAACACACGAGTCACGTGACCCTTTTCCCCTTTCCACCATCTAAGCAAAACATTTCTCAACAATTTCGTGATCATCCATCTCAATCTACCTTTTTCTCTCTCCTCTGAAATTTCACTTACTCCAATTATCGTCTTCTTCTTCTTCGATTCACCTGCAATTATTTAAGGTATATATATATATATATCTGTTATTCTTTTAAAATAATTTTATTAGATCTAAATAATGTAAATGTTTAAGTGATTGATTCTAGGGTTTATAGTTGCTACTGCTGATTTCGATCGAATTCCATACATTCTAATGTTAATAATTGATTTCTGAACAATTGAAATTATGTTGTATTGTTAATCGTTGATTCGATTTTTTGACTGTTTGACTCGATGAAATGATTTCATTTCATGAGTTGCTGTTACTTTTGTTTGAATCAAGGTATGCGAATAATTGATTGTTTTGTTATTTTTCCAGATTTTCGTTGAAATTGTGGAATGTTTGGCGATTTAGGGTTTATGATTGTTCATATTTTGCTGTGAAATTGTTGTTATTAAAAACTATGAAGCTGAAAAAACGGTGAAATTAGTAAATGATTAAGCTTATGATTATTGTATTAGAGGATAAGTAAATGGATTAGCGTTCTGTTAGAGGAGTCGTAACTGTAAATGTAGAATCGTAGAAAACAGGATTATATAATATTTATTGTTTTGACAATTTTTTTTTTTGGGCGATCAACTAATTAAGTTATTCTATTATTGGGATAATTGTGATTTTTAAGCATTTTTGTGAATTTTACTTTACTAAATGGAGCAGTTGGTAAGGGTGAGATGGAGATACTTGTGAGTGGTTGATTGCTGACGAGATAATCACTACGCGAATTTATAGCAAATCATTGACTTGTTTATTTACTTAGTTTTCTGTTGTCTTCCATTCAATGCAGTGCATTTTAGTGTTGTTGGTCTGTTGGATGTTGAACTGTCCCTTTTGAGTTTTGAGCTTTAGAATGAGTGGTGATGTTGAGTCTGTCAATTCGTCAACTACGCCTCCTGTGGGAGCTGTAGATGTACATCCTACACCTCCTGTGGATGCCGAGCTAAATAATGCCTCAGCTGATGCCTCTTCTAAGCCATCACTCATGGGGATTTCATCATGGGGTAGGAGCTTGAAGGTTCCACAGCAGTCAGCTGGAGTAGACGTGGAATCGCCAGCTGAGAACTCTCCAAAGTCGGCCTTTGCACGACTTACCAGTGGAATAACATCGCGTTTGTCTCCAAGAGATGCGACTCCTGAACAAGTTGCTGATGAAGGATCTCCTTCTCAGTCAAATTTTTTTGGTACCATCACTAAAGGGTTGGTTGACTCGTCTAAAAGTGCTGTTAGGGCTGTTCAGGTCAAGGCTCGTCATGTTGTCTCCCAAAACAAGCGAAGATATCAGGTATGTGACTGTTATTATTTACTTGCTCTCCATAATTTATGCGGACTGTGCGGTAGTAAATTAAAGATTAACTTGCTTTGGGTTGTACATTCACTTGTATGTGCATTTATTGTGTTTAATTTTAGAGAATTCTCCAATTTATTTTCTGCATTTTCAATGCAAGTGTGCAACCTCCTCTATTAGTTTTGAGTTGTGAAATACTAATGCTGTCAATGTCTTGCCTCGTTGATTTGAATCATGAAAGAGAAAGAAGTCGAAGATTATTATTCAAACTTGAGCAATTCCCACCAATTGATATGGAAGAAAACATGTATCATGTATATAAGTTTAGGTTTTGGTAATGAATTCATACGCTTTTGCAGGGTCTTTACAAGTAATTGTGAGTTAGCTAACAGCTACTTTAAGAATACTTGCATCATTGATTCACTAGTCACTAGTTCCATGTTTATTTTAAAATGTGTTTGCAAGTGACCATGATGTCACAGTTAGTTAACATAATGAACTTGATTTTAATAAACTTTTATGCAGTAGCAAAGTGAGAGGAACTGAAGTCTATTTTTCCTTTTCCCACCACTTCCCTGAGAATGATCCTTCCTAGAGCAGTTTCTCTCTTTGACTTATTTTGGATTCCAACACTTAATCAAATGATTCTTTCTCATTTTTTTTTTGTTTGATAAATGAGCTGATCACCTGCTTAATTTTATTTAGTAGTTGCTTATTCTTTATAAGTTTATAGCCTTTCATTTTCTTGTGATTTGCAACCATGGTGCGAGGGATATTGTGTTTATAAAAAAAAACCGTGCTTCTTGTGAAAGTTATCTTCATGAACTTATTGTTTTTGAAATTTTTTTTCACTTACATATATCAGTGCTTATTTTAAAGAATTTTTATTGAATTAAAGGTTTTTATTAGAATTTTAAGTGTATGCATGCTATCATATATGTTATCTATACACTTCTGGTGAGGCCACTGTCTAGGGTGGGTAGAGATTTAGTGTGGGAAGAATTGTTTTCTTGCACCCAACATCTTAATATTTACAAAATTCCTTTTAAATAGAATTTATGTAGAAATGGTAGTTAGATGATACATTATTTTATTAGCCCTGTGAGGCTATTATCTAAAACAGGTCAGAGCTAGAGGGTAGGGCTTTTTTTGTGTGTCACCCCTTGATCTTGAAGGGTTTCTTTATAAAAAAAATGATGTCAGTAAAGGCTATTGAATGGTGTATTTGAATGGGTTTTACCAAAGTTGAAGAACGATACGAAGTCATATGGATTATAGTTTGCGCCTATTTTCCTTTATGGGGGAGGGGTAAAAAGGAGTTTTTTTTTTTTTTTTTTTTTTTGGGGGGGGGGGGGGTGGGGGGGGGGGGGGGAATGGGTTTCCTTTCCACTTCTCTAGTACTTAGTGTATTATTGTTTTGATACAATTCTGAATTACTCATTATGTTTGCCTCATTTTGCAGGAAGATGGATATGATTTGGATATGACATACATCACAGAGAACATAATCGCTATGGGATTCCCTGCTGGTGACATGAGTTCAGGATTTTTTGGATATGTAGAG
This sequence comes from Suaeda aralocaspica, assembly GCA_016808085.1. Lineage (NCBI taxonomy): Eukaryota > Viridiplantae > Streptophyta > Magnoliopsida > Caryophyllales > Amaranthaceae > Suaeda > Suaeda aralocaspica. The sequence goes on from PYUH01000145.1 coordinate 3,960,018, forward strand.
GTACTTGACTATTGCATATTGCAAAATCTTCAAACTCATGTTAGTGCTATCATGGCTTTCATTCCTTGCTACAAACATTGAACTAAATTTTTTTTTTGCAGGGTTTGTACCGTAATCATATGGAGGAAGTTATCAGCTTTTTAGAAAGTCATCACAAGGTAATTAGATAATCTCAGTCTCATCTAGTTCTAATATGTGCTACGTATTGTGAATAAGATAAGTTTCTTTATTTAACAGTACCCTGTATGGCCTTTCCTCAGTCAGTCAATTGTGGTTCTATTAGGTCCCTTTTTTGTCTCGATAGGTTAGCTATTAATTTCAGCAATATTTCTTGGTCTCGCAATTTAGAATTTGTTATTCATTTGTCTAATATACATGCAATAGTAATTGTTCTTGGAAAAATGATATGTTAGCAACCTAACACCTGCCATGATGCCATCGATTATTGTGGTTTAGGTATCTATGATTATGTAGTATGGTCTAATATTCAACTGTAAGTTAGTTCTTCTAGCAATTTTATTTTATTTTATTTATAATTTTTTTTTAATTTCACTTGTAACTTACCGAGTATTAAGTGCTTAGTTGGTTTGCTAGATTTACACAAGAATTATAAATTCTCAAGAACACTGCAGTGCTATGTTATTGAAACTTTGACAACATTAATTCCTCTTTATCTTTTTAAAAGTAGTCCAACCTTTCAATTGGGGTAATCACAGGTTTTTGGCATTGTTTCTCGTAACAGATATCAGTCCAAAAGGACCTGTGTGTAATGAATCTAGGTGATTTGGCATCTTTGGTCACATATACGAGTAAGCAAGACAAGGTGTAAAAGCCTATTCAAAGAGTGTTAATTGTATGCTACTGGCCTGATAGGCACTGGGCCGACAGAGGATGTAGTGAGTTAGTGACAAAGAGTAACAATAAGTTGCTGTGCAGAAATGAAAGAAAGTTACCGGAGTAAAATTGCAGAGACAAATTAAGTTAAAGTTATGCTATAGGTAGGCAGCTATGCAAAATTATGAGGGGCACTCGTGCATTACCCCAACAAAGTTGTGTAATATTATTTGGGACAGTCCTTGGCCCCTTACAGGAGTTACAACCTTACCTCTTGAAAGCTGAGGGATATGAACTTATGCTGACATTAGTGATTTGCTAACTTATGTTGGTTGAATTTCTAGCACTTCCAGCCAAACAGTGTGTAAACTTTTTTTTTTTGGGACTTTTAATTAGAGAAGTGGGAGGAAACTATATTAATCTTCATAGCTTTAGCAGGTGAAATATCAAGAGATTAAGTTATGGCACAATAAACTAATATAGGCTGCTAAACTAAAGATTCAATCTGATATCTGTGTCAGAAATGCTGAATTTTGTTCACCTTTTGATACTTGTGATTCTAATCTACATTTTGCTTTGCAGGACAAATATAAAGTGTACAATCTCTGTTCTGAGAGATTGTATGATGCCTCACTCTTTGAAGGAAAGGTGCACTTGCTATGAACTTGTCCATGTCTTTATGTTTGTCTACCTTTTCCTATCACTGAAATTTGTACCCTCATTGTTTTAAAAGTGTGTCTATTAGCTTTAATTCATAGCCTTGTGCTCTGTATTGTTAGAGTGATACTGATCCTTTATCATCAAGTTCTATGATGATCCATATCTATTAATTGAAATAGTGTGTTTGTGCTGTGGATGACCACATGAAATGATTACTTTTGGTTCATGTAGCCGACCTCAATTTTGGGTTTAAAGTTCTGATTGATTGGTATTGCTATGATCTCATTCTCTTCTCACCGATTTTATATTTATTAGTTCAAAAGGAAGTTTTTTTTTGGTGCCATGTGTAGGTTTTGTTATTGGCTGGAATAAATCTGGTTTTATTTCTGCCTTTCAGTTTTGTAGTGCTGGTTCTTGGTGACTAGTCTAATTTTTACTTAAATAAAAACATCTACCTTTCAAAATAAATTTTGCAGACTACATTGGCTGATCTTGATGCTTGCTGTATTTCAATCTATGCCAACCTGAAATACTTGAAGCAACTTGAAGTTGTATAACCTCAGTGAATTCTATTTTTGGCTGATAATGTTGGCATAGTTTGTTGTCTACCATACTAAGTGTTTTTAATTTATCTCTTTTTTTCCCCCCTGAGAATAATTGGTTTTATTTTATATAGGTTGCTAGTTTCCCATTTGATGACCACAATTGCCCTCCAATCCACCTCATTTCATTATTTTGCCAAAGTGCTTACTCATGGTTGAAGGAGGACATCGAGAATGTTGTGGTTGTGCATTGTAAGGCTGGAATGGCTCGTACTGGTTTAATGATTTCCAGTCTTCTTTTGTACTTGAAGGTGCGACTTGTGAAACTTCTTGCATTCATTTGAAGGGCTAATAGTTTTATTCCATTTTTCTTCAGCTATTCTGGACTTTTATCTTCTGAATTGCAACACGAACTGATTCTCTGTATTCTGTGCAGTTTTTTCCAACTGCCGAGGAGTCAATTGATTATTATAATCAAAAACGATGTTTTGATGGAAAGGCTCTTGTCCTGCCAAGTCAGATTGTCAGTCTTTTTGCAGTGTTGTTATGAACTTATGTTCCTTTCGACGATATGTCTTTTCTTTTAGCTTTATGTAATCCCTTTTCCTCTTTATCTTTTTGCAGAGGTATGTGAAGTATTATGAACGAACTTTAACGTACTTCAATGGCGAGAATCAGCCTGGGCGTAGGTAATGCATTTTGTATGCAGCATTTGTTGTTGTTTCTAGAAAGACTGACTCTGTGTTGTTACTCAGTTTGGGTTTTTTTCTTTCTTGCAGGTGCATGCTTAGGGGATTTAGACTTCACAGGTGTCCTTATTGGATCAGGCCGCACATAACTGTTTCAGATCACAATGGTATGATCCACTTGTGTGATATCTTAGATAATTATGCTGTAGATGTTTTGAAATTCCTGCTACCTAAACTATTGTAGAAAACGTGATTTTGTCCTGTTAGTAGCTATCATTAACATAATCATTTTGTCCTGATTATATCGTGGTTAAGATGTCTTTGGTACATATGAAACGGATGTGATGTGCTGACATTCTGAATATACCAAGTTGAAATCTAAATTATCTTTCAAATGGTTAGGAAACAGGATCAAACAACTTCTGTGGCCTTAGACTCACAGTTTCTTAGGTTTATATGTTGCTTGATTCTAGAAACTCCCAATTCTGCCAATTGTAAGAGTGATATGGGTTGTAGTGGTAGTTTTTGACCTTCTAAAGCTCCAATATTCTTTGAACCAAGTGAAAACCCTAGCATCCTTTTTTTTCCTGTGGGTTTTGATTTAGTTCTACTCATAAAATTGAAGTTAAGATTTACCTTATCGCCTTATTGGGATCGATCAGAGGTTTCCTAGTGCCCTTTTTGTGACTTGTTATGTAATATTACATATCAATCTTGTGGCGTGACAATTGTTACTATGCAGTAGTTTGAGGTTTGTAGCTCACTTTTCTGATTAATGTTGAGTGATTAAACTCTGCTCAGTCCCTGTCCTTGCCTATGTTTCTAGTTAATCAGCTGACAATTTTTCAACTTTGCTGAGGGCAGGTGTATTGTTCTCTACTAAGAAACATCCAAGAACAAAGGATCTGACGGTGGGTTACCTGATTATATTTAGATCGTTTAGTACATGTGCATATCATTTTACTTTGGATTTGAGCTGGTTATCTTTGATTTTGCAGACCGAGGATTTCTGGTTTAGTGCACCGAAGAAAGGGATAATGGTGTTTGCTTTGCCAGGAGAGCCTGGACTAACAGAATTGTCTGGTGACTTCAAAGTCCATTTTCATGATCGTCAAGGAGATTTTTATTTGTATGAAATCTTTACTCCTGAAACATCTGTTTCATGTGCTACTTATGGAATTAGAACCCCCCTGTTTTTTTAATTCATTATCTATATTAACTCCTTTTTCCTTGATATTTGTCTAAAAACTTGCAGTTGGTTGAATACAACAATGATCGAAAATAGAAAGATCTTAAACACTGGTGATATGGATGGGTTTGACAAGGTAAGCACAAACCTCTTGTAGGTTATTTATTGCACTTTCATGATGTATCAGTCTTCAAAGAGCCTGATTTATTACTTTGACCTGGATTTCTGAATCTACAACCTTTCTTTAATTTGTGATTTTTGAAAAGATCGCCAGTGACTGAATTTGAATGACTCTTTTGCCAGCGAAAGCTGCCTTCTGCTGGATTCCAAGTTGAGGTTGTCCTTGTTGACCATGATGGTTCACTAACACCTCAACCTCAGCCGGTAGTTGTGGTCCAGAAGCCTATTGAGAAAGCTGATGCCTCTTCTGAAGCTGGGAATGATTCATCTGCTTTGAATGCTGGAAAAGATTCTCAAAGTGAAGCCAAAACCGATCAGCAGGAGAAAGATGACGTATTTTCAGACGATGAGGCTGATGGATCAGGTTCTTCAAAAAGTAGAAAAGCACAGACAGCTTCTTCAGCAGATGCTGTGAAACCAACTGCATCCACCCCTGAAACTAAAACCACTTCAGATCACAAGGTGGATGGTTTGACCCAGGAAGTTGGAAAGGTATCTCTGAGTAAAGGAGCTTCAACAGAAGGGCGTTCAGTAAATCCTTCCAAAAACGAGGCTGTTTCTGGAGCTGGAACAGGAGCAGGACAACCAGCTCCTAAGTCTGATGGGGTTAGTGAATTCAAGGCAATGGCTGCTGATGCATCTGTATTTACGTTTGGTGATGACGATGATTATGAAAGTGATTGATAGGAGCCTGGTTGCATCAGTTCAGCAATTTGTACATAAAAAAGTTTCCATACCACAGCAAAAACATTTCTTTTGTTTAGTTCCTTCCTACCTTAATTCATTTTTATGTTCATGTTAGTTGGGAATTTCTTTTGTTTGTGTTGCTTTATCTATTGTTCATTGGGATAACTATTCGCTGTGTACTTTGTACCTGTGATTGCAGGATGTACGTTTGTAGCTCTGGTTTGCTTACTACGTTTTTAATTTTTTTTTTTTTTTTTCGGGTACAAATTAAGCAAATGTATTACTCACACAAGGAATCATCTTTCTTACCCTCGCTTTGTAATCTTGTAGCAAAGATGTTGCTTATGAACAGAATTTCCCATGCATCAATATTAGTGTGCCAATCAGTTGCGCAAAATATAAATTAATACTATGTAGTAGTTGTGAATTTGAACGAGTGTTTAATTATTATCCAATAGGTAAATGTTTTTGTAAATATAAAGGGGCGTGCCTTATTTTGGTGACTGTTTAGACCTACATTTACAAATTGAAAAAGTTGCAGCACATACTAAGCTTTAAAAAATAAAAGTTGATAATGATAGTGAGTTTAGATAAGGGCTCTACTATTAAGGTTATTACAATTCAATTACAAGCCAAGCACTTTAAAATAGAGGGTATCATAACTTCAATTACAAGCCATACTAATATTGTAGGTCGTAGGAAGGACCAAACAAGTTTGAGTGAGTAGATAAGGGCATAAGGATAGAGGTCTAGTCAAGACTCAAGAATACGGAGTAGAAATGTATTTATCGATCGTATATCTGTATAGTAGTACGAGTACTCGAAACACGCAACTTTCCCAACAAATATTAATTTAAGTGGAAAAATGAATTAGTCAACCGTTGCTCAGTCGTCAGTCACAAAAACACACAACACTGACAACAGTGTTTCTGCAAATTTGGGATGTCGATTTCCGGCATACAAGGTCAACTCCTTGAAGTCACAGGTCAACTCTACTTTCTTCCATTTCTTTTTCATCATCAATTCATTATTTATTTTCACTTCTCAATTATTTATCTTTTAATAATTTCATAATCCAATATTATTAATTTATGCAGTTCTTGGATGTCACAAATTGAAAGATACAGAATGGATTTCAAGACAAGATCCTTACGTTTGTCTCGAATATGCCACCACCAAGTTTCGAACCCGCACTTGCACTGGTTTATTCACTCTCACTTTCCCCTAATTTTTAACAATTTAGGGTTTTTTTAAAAAAAAAAAATAAAAAAAATTAATATGAATTGATTGATTTAGGGTTTTGTTCTTCAAATTAATATATAGATGGAGGGAAAAATCCAGTATTTCAAGAGAAGTTAGTGTTAACACTAATTGAGGGTTTAAGAGAAATCAATGTAGTTGTATGGAATAGCAATACTCTTTCTTTTGATGATTACATTGGTAGTGGAAAGTAAGTTTCTTTTATTTTTTTTTTAATATATATTTTGCCGTTGAGTTTGTTTGTTGGTGTTAAAATTTGCTTATTTTGTTGTTGTTGTTGTTGTTGTTATTTGGTGGTTTCAGAATTCAAATTCAGGATGTTCTTTCGAAGGGGTATGATGATAGAAGTTGGCCTCTTTAGACGAAAACCGGCAGGTGTGTTTGTTTCTTTCTTTCTTTCAACCTTTGTTTCGCAATCGTGTTGAGTTCTGTTTTTCATGTGTTGTTGTTGACAGTCTTATTTCTGTGTCTTTCAATGTGATTATGTGGATTGATGCCTGTTTGTATGATGCTAACTGATATAGTTGTTGAGGCGATGAACACGATTAGGCTATCATATAGTGTGGAGCTTGATTTTGATGTTCTATTTGCTTCAACGAGAAATTTCAATACCTGAATTGAATCATCATGAGCCCATTGTTAATAACCTTCTTTTGACTCTCTTGTGCCGAAGATTTATTCATGGAAAGAAATTGATGGGTAGCCTGAATTTTAGATAAAAAAGTGAATGGCAGCCTTGTTGCTATGAAATGCTGCCTGAATTTGTTCATCAATCATCTGTTGTATTAAAGTGAATGACGAAACTTTTAAGAATTCTTACTTTAACTGTTGCGTCCACGATAGGATATATGCTTATATTGAACTCCATGAGGATGTATCATTTGCTTTTAGTGCACCCAGTTACAATCAGTGGTGAAACATTCTAGTCATTATGAAAAATTTATGTGGCTCTTCTTGTCACTATGGGATTTTAAGTTAGGATTAAGGATGTATATTAGAAATTTAGATTGTCAAAGTGCAAGTTACTATGTAAATGTGATCTATCAGTGATCTGGATTTTGATCGTGTGCAACTGAATTCCTGAAAGATTAACTGAGGATTGTGTAGCTTGTTATTTCAAATGAGGCCAATCTTTTGTGGTCTCTAGTATAATTTGTAAGTCCTAAAAATTGGAAACTTTTTTCTGTTAAGGATAGTATATGAATTTTCAACATTTTAGAAATACTTGGTTTTATCTTGAGAGAGGAATAACATGATCTATTTAACGTCCCCATTTTCTTACTGCTACAGTTGAAGAATGTCTTTTTGTTGCAATGCCAGCTACCGAACCAGGTATTCATGGCTGAAAATTTCATTTGTCATAGTTCCATGGATGGAATTTAACCTCTAGCCACATACCCTACTTATAACTTTATAAGCATATTACAATTTTGATCATATTCTGAATTTTTGCGGTACTAGATGAAGCTGTGTAAGTCAAACTTGCATGTCTGCTATTTCACCTTCGGGAGTTTACTTTTAGAAGATACCTTTATGAGATTTGTTGAAAAAAAATAGTGACACTAATTTTACCCGAGCCCTAAATATCTATATGTTTCCTCTTAGTCCTGATTTCAGGAAGTAATGATGTTCATCATAGTCATGTTTCACTCCTCATGTTAACTAGCACATTGTTTTCACAATTCTATGTCCTTGCTTCCTGTGCTGTTGTTTCCTCAGCTTGTATTATGCTATGTACTTATGAATGTAATATGATCACACTTAAAAGGAATGACCTATCAACTTAACAGTCGTGTCTGGTTACAGATATGCTGGAGAAGTTAAGTTGATTATGCATTTTGCCAATGCCAATGTAAGCTCATCTGCGTCTAAACTTTGTTTTCATTTTTTAACCTGTTATATTATCATGTTAGTGAACTATAATGAACATATAATTTTGCTTCACTGCAGAGGTCAAGTTCAAGTAGTGTTCCTTCAGCTTTACCTTATGCTGCACCACATCATCCTCAAGTCTCTATGTATGCAGCTCCTCCAGCAGCTTCTATGTCACATTTAAATCCAACGGTTCAACCTCAGCCTACCCACCACCTCCATCTGCTGCCCATCCTCCTTTACCAACTCTATCCACCTACACCGGCTGCATATCCTTCTACTTCACCTTACCCATATCCACCTAACCCATCAACATACCCACTCTACCCATACCCGCCTACCCCAGATAAGTCAACCTATCCTCCGGCAGTATATCTTCCACCGCCTTCCACGTATCCTCCTCCGTCATTTCCACCACCTCATCATGCTTCGCCATATCCTCATTCAGGTTTTGTTATTCCTCTGCTGTGGACTTTCTTTATAATTACATCATTATTGCTCACTACCTTTTTCACATTTCCTAGGACATTACCCTGGAATTTATCCTCCTCCATCTTAATATCTTTACTGAAGGGGGAATTTGCTGTAGAAAAGGTGATGACTGCGTGCTTGTCAGGGTAACCTCTTTCTTCTATATATTATGGTTTAAAGTCATTGTATTAAATCTTGATGTTTTGGAAGGAAACCAACAGCTAGTGTGGTTCTTGGAATTGTTTATATTTGGTCTAGACTCATATGTTGACATTATTGTATCTGTTAATTAGAGCTTTGCCTTCATTTTAGCAACTAAAACATGCCATGTAGTCATGTAGACATGTAGTGTGGTAAGAGTGTAAGACTTTAGTAGAGGAAATGAGATATGTCAACTATCTGAAGAGAATTTTGCTTAAAATCATTCTATTTAAATAATAAGCCTTTTCTTATGGATAACCATTCCAGAACAAGTTTTTTTCTTTAACAAGAATTGATTCATTAAGTTTCTCTTTTTCATTCTCCTGTTGCTTTCATTATTATGGGTTGGAATATTTCTTGGTTTTGCCTTTAATGGAGAAGTAGAGACAATGCTCTTGTAATTTTCTATAGTATGATGATGCAAAGGATAAAAAAAACTGAACTGTGTTCTGCTGATCTTACTACAACAACTAGATTGGGCCTTTACTTGTAGTCCTCAACCCTATTTTTTTCCTATAGAATCCATTGCTAACATTTGGGCCTTTACTTGAAGTTCTCTATTGCTCTGCAAGATATATTGTGGCCTTATGGACACTAGATCACTTAGACCTAATTTAGCACCCCTAGAGTTAGTTCTGCAAGTACCACTTTACATTGCTTTGAACAAAACATAATGGAAAAGCACTTGGAATTGTGTAATAGCTTTTAATTGTATATAGATGTAAATGAACTCATGGTCTACAACTCTTCAATGATTTGTAGGACATTGGATGAAATCTTGTTGTTGGAAGTTTATCCAATAAGGATATAGCTCCTTTAGGAAACCCTTTATCTTGCTGAGTTGGTGAGTACTAATAAACGGAGATTGGGGGAATTTCCTTAAGCATTTTCAGTCTTTTCAGACCTTTAAGGCTTGACTTGATCTTGATGAAATGTCATTAGACCTTGAATTATATTGTACATGAGAAACAAACACCATAAGACTTCTTTTTATAACTATCTAGACATGCATCCACGATCATTCTGAGAACCTGTGATCAATTAGACGGAAATTATTGAGAAGTGTATTAGGTTCAATGGTCTCCAATCACATGTATGAAAGCATGCCAAATACTAGGCTACACCTGAGGTGGTTTGCAAGCTCATGAAGATGTTTGATCTTGAGCTTGCTGATATCATAGCACCCGCCCTTAATGTTAGTGATGCATAAGGGAGATCAAGTGGCGTAGAATAAAACTGAGATATTGAGGCCTAACAATAGCCTTTCTTTAACTCTGACCTATTTCTGTTTTATGGAGGATGGTATTCGATTCTGTTCTAACATTTGGGCACTCTCATTTAGGTTTTTGCTTATAAGAATTATAGACGTTTTGGGTCATCAACATGCAAATAGTGCAATCTTGAAGTTCGAAAATATTTCCCGGAAAGGAATTGGATTCACTTGCATTTACCCTTAAATCAATTGATCGCTTGATTATCCCTTTCTAAAAATGAAATTTTTTTTGACATGAAATGGTCCTAAAGGTTAAGACTTGCTTGTTCTTCCCTTAACTTCATGATTTTTTTTTTCTTCTTTCGATGAAAACCTGACAATGAAATCTGTATTAGCTATTGGATTCTTCAAACTAATCCATTCATCCCCAAAATGTCTCCTTGTGTTTCTAGGGTGTTTTCTTACACATTTTCCTTCAAGTGATAAGGGATCATCTGATGTCATTACTAGCTTTCTATATTTGATCTTTTGATTAAGTAAGTCATGACATAGGGCAAATAATAAATTCAAAATCAGCATTATTTGTATAAATCGCGTCTTTTTAAAAAAAATTGATAATAGATTGCCCCCATGTTAGCCTTGATGTTGGATTTCAAGTTCAATGGCTATGCATTTAGCGCCCCTGTATTTTAACATGTGATGACTATTAGTGAAAGTTTCTTTCTTTTTAACACCCTTGTAAGCAAATAGTAAATTAGACAAATTGAACCAAAGATGAAGCTATTAATAGTATATATGTGGAGAAGCTAGAGAGATGATTGGTAAATAGTCAAGAGTTCAACAATCAACAGCATTCATTCAACTAGTTAGCTAGCACGCATGCAAAACCCCCTAGTAATTATGATCACATGGAGGAATATATGTATATATATGATCATCATGTACATATGTTTGCTTATAATTATGTCATAGTAGTCATCTTACTCAAGTATATGCCTCTTTTCCACTCCCTTTTGACCATCCAACTATAGAAAAAGAGAAGGAAACAAAAAGAAAAGATGCAAAAACAAAAATTACCCCCCAAAAAAAATTTAAAAGAAAAGAGGGACATTTAGCATTGTATTGTCACATTCATTTTTTTGATTTAAATTTTTCTTTTTTAATTTTTGGATGAGGTTCTTTTTTTATTGTTTCTCTTGTTGACTGTCTGGTAGAAATTTTTAATGAATTAATTATATGATTTACTATAAAACCATTGCTTTTATCACGACTAATTATGTTTGTCATGTTAAGGTTTTTTGCCTAGAAAATTTATAATATCTTAGTGTAAAGTTATGATATATCAACCTTGTAGATTGTAGAAGACTAAATATATTGACAAATTTTGGGGTTCTAAGGTAAAAGCACATGGCAATTAATTAAAACTTTTGAATTTTAGTGTAAGAAAAAAAACCTTATTATTATTATTATTATTATTCTAATGTTCCCACTTATACTTCCACCGAATTGTTTGTCCAACTTAGTGGTTGAGTGTAGTTGTCAAAAAGGGTCAAGCTTAGTTGAGAAATGATGGGGTGACTTTATGATAAGTTTGAGAGTGTTTGTACCTCTCTCTTTTTTTTTTTTTTCCTCTTCTCTATCCACTTTGTTCAAAGCCAAAGAATTTATGTCACTGAAACAAGTTTGACATTTAGCAACTCTTTGTAGTAAGTGTTTCAACAACTTCAGCAATTAGATGTATGGGAGGACTTTGTGCAAGCTTTGCCCCCCTTCTTCTGTTGCATTGTCTAAATTTGTTTTCCTTCATATTAAAATGTAGTATGATTGGAACTTAGGAAGTACGAACCACACTTTTATTTGGCTGTTAATGCATTTCACATTTTGGATGTGCATAAAGTCCAGGTTTTGATGGGACTGATTCATTGTTTTATGTATCATGAGAGAAATTGAACTTTGTAAAGGAGAATTTTGCAGAATTTCTAGTGTTTCTTGCACGTCCCGTGGTTGAACTGAAATGATTATTAAGATTTTTCGTAGTTTGTGTTGGTTTGAGGTTTTCTATGAGGGAAAAGTACTCCATAAATTTTAAGAATCGCTTGGTGTGAGGAGATGAGAATTTTTTTGCTGATCCTAGTTCATTGATGTATGTGCTTGATATGAATTGGTTTTTAGTGTGAGGATTGAAGAATGAGGAATAGATAGGTGACAGTTTACATCCATTTGCTTATTTTGTTGGGTGAGGAAGGGTGCACGAGACGGGATTGGATATATAGGAGTATGCCCTTGAAATTTTATGATTAGAGTCTAAGTATACATGTGTTAACATGGAGGATAAGAGTTGAAAACCAATTGAAGATTTTGGCAACTTGCCATTAGTGTACATACCGTAGTGAGTGATGAATCAATCGATCAACCAGGATGTCCGATTTTAAGATTTTTGGAATCAGTTTGATCGATTTGGAATTGAATTCGATTCCAAGAAATCATCTTAGTTGAACTACTTTAACCCCTCTATTTACATTCCCACTTTATAATTTATTACCTATTCCCCACTTAACAAACTCTTTGAGTGGGATGATGAATCTAAGTCAAAATGGAAAAATGGGACAATGTTTTACCCTTTATTTGCTGTAAAAAGTTTGAGTTAAAAACATCACACGATGGTTTTATGATTATTGATATTGTGATATTGCATTACAGAAAATCATGGTTTAATCTTTTACTTCATTATTAATTTCCTTTTTTTTTTTTTACTTGTTAATACTTGGTGTACTGGTGTGTTTGTTGTAGTGCTTAACTTTTAACTTTTGAAGGGTGAATTATTGCATTACATTAGCTACTGTTGAATGAGTCAAAGCTGTAATTAACAAATTAAATGTTAATTAGCATCATTTCAAGGTACCCAGCCAAATACTCCCAAACTTTAAGTGATCTAATGATTATTACCAAATCATAGCTGACCATATACTAGTGGATTTCTCATTAATCTTTTTTCACAAATAATGCCTTTTTGTGTTTGCAAATTCTCTTTCTCCTTTCTATTTGAAAGGACAAAAATCCGGGTGCAAGGGAGGGTCCCACATTACTCTGATCCAAGAGGCAGTTTCTAGTGACTCAGTGGTAATGAAGATGATTATGTGTTTTTTTTTTTCACCCTTATAAAAGTGCTTTCATTTGTCTACTGTTTTTACTAATACTACAGTGTAGTCACCATATTCTCAATCTTTGGCTAGTGTGGACTACGGGCCTGTTTACTTTAGCTGAAAACAACTGAACTAAACGGAGCTGAACTAAAGTGAACTGATTTTAAACTGAAGTAAACAGGCCTGTATTAGTAAACTGAAGTGAACAGAGTGAAAATTGTTATGGGATATGTATTAGTTGTCGAAAAGTTTTGCAATCGGAAGAGATAGAGAAAAGACTAAAGAGTTAAGGACGATCAGTAAGGAAAAAATAGGGCAAAGAATTAGAGACTAACAATCCGGTTCACAATCAGAAAAAGCGTAGTAGTAATAAATCTTACAGAGAAATATGTTGGAGGTTTTGTGGGGTGCCTTTTGACTTTGAAAAGCAGCAAAAAATGAGAGTATTGTGGTAAACAGCTGGTTTGGAAATAGTTTATGGAGGTTTGTTTTGTGGTTAGGGCTTCCATCATAAGAGGATTATTCTCTTTTTAACTTCTTTACGGAGTAATACTGATTCACCACTCGTTGATTCCTCCTCTGTCTTTTTTTAAAACTGTTTTTAACACTTTGGTGGTTTAACACTTTTAACAGTTGGTTTGGTGACTTTGGTCTGAAATGCATTAAGTTTGTCTGTAATTTGTATAGGGATGGTTCATTCTGGTGATACAGACAAACGTGTTCATTGTGTTAAACAGCTTCATGTTGTACTTACTGACTTGCTTTATTATAGTATAGTGTAATCTACTCTGACTGTCATGTAGCAATGTAACATACAATCCCACACATATAATGCATGTGTTATTGTGTTGAATGTAGATTCTGCATGAATTTATGGGCGTGTTACTCGCTATGAGTTAAGGCGGGATTGGATATGAGTAGAATTGGTATGAATTGGATTAGAATGAATTAAATGGATAAGGCAGGATTGGATTGGATTATAATGTATTGTATTGTATTAGAAGAATTGAATGAGATAATACAGGATTGGATTGAACTTATTGGAACTGATTGAGAAAAAAGTCCCATGAAGAGAAATCAGCAAATATGGTTAGGTTTTGAGCTTATTTTACTTTTAATTAATTTCTTGCCATCGACATTTGACTTTTTTATATGGTCAAACAACTAAAAAATTACTATTCCCTCTATTCCTTTAAGTTTTTTAAAAAAAATATTATTTCCTCGTTACTTTGAGTTTTCTTCCCTTACCAAAAAAAAAATAATAATAATAAAATTTCCAAGTGTTGATAAATTTAAAGGAATGGAGGGGAGTACGTATATGGTATGTGTTGTTGGTTGAAATAGTTGAGAGCTTTCAAAACAAGGGGCTTAAAATAAAGAAATATCTAATAAAAGGTCAATTTTTACAATTAATGTTTGTAGCTAGTCATATGAATTGGCGTATTCAATCTTAAGATAATTTGTTTTGGAGTGTTAGAGAGGCAAAGATAAGTTGTATGAATCAATTTAGAATCTTCTAAAATTGGTATGGAAGCTTTAATTAAGTAAACCTTCATCTAAGATAAACTTTGATTGCAAAACAAATCCAACTTGATAATTGAAACCTTCTACACTACTATGGCAATGTATTCAGTATTTCGATTGTATGTACGAAGTATGATATGTTATGTTGGATAAATAAAGATACGAGTGATAAGGTAATAATAAAATAATAAGAAAATGAATGGGTGGATACAGTGTCAATGCATACATACCCCTTTAGTGTCAGTCACTCAGTTGTCAGAAGAAGAGGGACAAATATGATTGAATAATGCATGGTCGCAACATTTACATAATATTTGGTATGTGAGTACGTTTGTTTTACTTTTATTTTTAAAATTAGAAAATAGAAAGAATACTCCAATATATATGGAGACACCTTTTTAAATACTGACATTTGTATAATACTCCTCCCATTGCCTACACAAATATACTCTATACATTCTTTACTACATTTGTCATATACTCCGTACAATACTTTATCATACACACTTGTATATTTGAAAGGGGTATCTTGTACTGTAGTACTTCGTTTCTTTTGAATTAGTTTGTGTTTTTTTGAAATTATTTTCAATTCAGTTATTTTTACTTTAGTGTACTTAAATTCATATAAATATTGGTCAATCTTTATTATGGATTATTAAATCAAGTTGCAATATCTTTAAGTTACTAGTATTTTGTTTGTGATTATTGACATAATTTTCAACCTATCAATAATTCTTTTTCGCATCGTGTAAATGTAATGCAAAGTATGTAACTTTGTTTCGAAAAATATTTTTGAGAGTTTTTTTTTTGTAATCTAAAACAGTTTGATGCGATCACACCCTACTTCCTAAGACAAGTGAGAACAAAAAGAGACTAGGATAAGATGATGGAGAGTGGACAATAAAAATGGTTACACTGGTCACACACTTTGCAAGGGAAAGGGTAAAAATGAATTGAAGAGAAGTGATGTGATGAAATGAGATGAGATGAATGTCATTGTATTACATTGCATTGGTTAGTTATATGAGAAGTTGGATGCATGTCAACATATTACACAATCGTACCTTCTCTTTGGCAATTGGCATGGCTAGCTAGCTGTTTTCCCTGCCTTTTTCTTCTCGTCCATTAAATTACAACACTACACACCATTTATTATCACTTTTTTTTTAATCCTGCTATTTCTAGTATGAAGATTCACCGTTCTTCAATTAAATTCCTTAAACTTTACGGAGTACTTGGTACATTATTAATAACAGCTTAATTAAATGAAAGTAGGAAGATATTAAAAAGAACATACACTAAAGAAAAGTACTATGTACTTGTTACAAGAATTTTGAGGAATGGATGTGCTATAGTATAATGTTATGCACCCATAATATTTGATAAAAACATGTCCTATTAGAGTTTATTTTTATTGCTTGTACAATTTTCTTTGGCAACTTTTTAAAGTGCAATATCATAAATACGACCATTGACAATAAATTTGTGTAGCTTTAGTTTATTAAATTAAAATGTATACGGTAAAGTGCAAATGCTTTATTACATTACATGCAATAAACAATTGTTTACTGTATCAACTCATCAATATTGTTATCGATTAGTAATTCTTAATCCAAATAACAAGCGTTACATGATCTTAAAATACAAAATTATCTGTATCAGGATTTATCTTTGAAAATTAGTACAATTTTTTTTTTTTTTTGGTAGAGAGATTAGTCATTAGTAGAGCTGAACCAATAACAACCAAAGGTTGTGGTATGGACGTATGGTTATTAGAAAAAGGAGACGTATGCAAAGAAAGACAAGGGAAAACCTTGATAAATGAAGTAGGTAGTAGGAGAAAGACAGAAAAGTACATAGTACTTGCGCAAAGGAAAAAAAAAAAAAAAAAAAAAAAC
>PYUH01000145.1:3984278-4032167 GCA_016808085.1 Suaeda aralocaspica
TTTTTTTTTTTTTTTTTTTTTAATTGTTTCTTATATAAAAAAGGACAAGCGTGATCTCTCCTTACTTCTCTGATAAAATCTCAACTCTCCCTCTTCCCTTCTCTCACATTTCACTTCTTCTCTTTAATTTTATTTTTGATAACACAAATTTCTCTCTCCTCTGCTCTGCTCTGCTCTTCTCTAGAAGAGAAGAGAGAGACAAAGGGTTGCATCAATGAGGAAGCTTTTTTAAAAGACTTGTTAAATCCTTTCACTTCAATGCCATGACTACTTTAAGAAGCAACCTTTAAACCCCAAACAAAACATAAAAACAAACATTCAAATTATTAAAAAAAAAAAAACAGGGTTTTTTGTTTTTAAATCCTCAAAGTTTTAATCTTTATCTTCAAAACATTAAAATTTTTATCAATGGCACCTTCTTTGGAATTTCAAGAACAAAACCCTTTTTCTCTGTTAGATGCTCTGTATTGTGAGGAAGAAAAATGGGAAGATTATGATGATGATGATGATGATGATGATGAAGATAATGATAAAAATGATGATGAAGTTATTAATGGTGAAACCCCATGTTTGTTACCACTAATGTTGCTACAACAAGAGCTGTTTTGGGAAGATGAAGAGTTACTTTCTCTGTTTTCAAAAGAAGATGAAGAACAAAAACAGGGGAATTTAAAACAGGGGATTAATAATTATGACATTTCTCATTATTCTGCAAGAAAAGAAGCTGTTGAATGGATTTTAAAGGTCAATTCCTATTATGGGTTTTGTACTTTAACCTCTGTTTTATCAGTTAATTACTTTGATAGGTTTTTATCAACTTTCCATTTTCAAAAGGATAAACCTTGGATGTTTCAACTTGCTGCTGTTGCTTGTCTTTCACTTGCTGCTAAAGTTGAAGAAACTTATGTTCCTCTTCTCTTAGATCTTCAAGTAAGTTTTTAAATTTTTCTGGGTTTTTGTTTTTCTTTCTGAAATTTTAATAAAGTTTCAATCTTCTAATTATTTTTATTTTAAAAACTCTTTTTTTGATTGATTTTGAGAACTCTGTTTTTTGTTTTAATGTATTGTTTGTTTGAAGGTTGAAAGTGGGAAATATGTGTTTGAAGCAAAAACAATTCAGAAAATGGAGTTATTAGTGTTGTCAACACTTGATTGGAAGATGAATCCAGTGACCCCACTTTCGTTTCTTGATCATATAATCAGACGGTTAGGATTGAAGAATCATCTTCATTGGGAGTTTCTTCGGAGATGTCAAGGACTTTTGCTCTCCCTTCTTTCTGGTAACTAAGCTTACATCCAAACACAGCATTCATACTTGCTATTATCAGTTATTTCTTCTACAGTATAATGTGACTTTTCTATTATTTGGTTGCTTTTGTTTTACTTTCTTTTTTAAATAAAATATGTCATTTTTTGTTGTTACTCTAATTGTGTTGTATGACTTCTTAGATGCGTTTCTCTTGAATAGTATCCACTTTTGGGGGTTAGATTTGTAAATTTGAATCTCTCATAAATGCACATACTTAATAAAACGTGAGTAAGATAGAATTTGGATCCATTATAACCAAATGTGTGAATAGGTGCTTTCGAGAGTAAGATGGATGCATCGGACTCTTGTTGTTACATTAGTGTTGGTTATACAGTGATAATCTTGTTAAACTCATTACATGACAACATATTGATGACGTTAAGGTTAATAATTTTTGTTTGTGTTGATGATGAAGAAGTTTAAATAAATGTATCATCATCATTTTACTAATATATAAGATTGTCAAATTATTAATGATGATATATATATACATATATATAAGTTTGGTAAGATGTAATGATTGATTGGTTGAATGATGATGAAATGTAGATTGGAGATTCGTGAGTTATCTACCATCAGTGTTGGCTACTGCAACAATGATGCATGTCATTGACCAAATTGAGCCTACTAATCCTCTTGACTACCAAAATCAGCTTCTTGGTGTACTTAATTTCAGCAAGGTTAGTGTCTAATCTTAATTTAATATCTTTAGATCTATACTTAATTTCTCTAAGTTTTGTGTCTCATCTTAATTAATATCTTTAGATTTTAGTATTTTCAGGTATTAAAAAAGTGTAAAATTAAGTTTATAGATAGTCAATGGTCCACATTATATATATATATATATATATATATGTAACTCAAAAATCAAAAAATAACAGCTCATATCTTCATAATCACATAGGTACTAGATTGAAATTTCGTATAGTAATTGATTCACACATTAATAAAAGTTGATGCCATTAGTCTATGTGATATACGGGTGATGTGTCATTGTCTTAAAATATTTTTAGTAAGGGCAAATTTGTCAATGTCTCCATAATTATACTTGTACAATAACAATGTAATGGTGAATGTAACTGAAAGTATAATGTATTTCATGTGTTATGTGAATCACATGGTTTGGAACTCTTGGTCAATAGTCTTCCCCCCTTTTCTTTTTCAAATAAATGTCGTCTACCTTTATTTACAATATTTTCACTTTATGATTAAGTAACGATCATAATTCATAGAGTAATCTTTCTTGTATTAATAAGTTATATGTGTGATCATAGTTTAGAACCACCTTAGCTTGATCACACCATCTTTGATTTTGTTCAAGTTAAGCTACTCATAAGGCAATTTCAAAGTATTTTATGAAACAATTTAATAAAGCTTAGTGTCCATTATACGCCTGCAAGTTTAAATGAACAAAATTTTTTTGAGGCGGATGCATTTGAAGATCAAATTTAAACATTTTTTTCAAATCGTCGACATTACAATGTTGATAGTGTACCACATTAATAATTATAGAGTGTACTTTGGTTAAACAATGTTATACTAAGTACATTCCTGAAAAACAAGATCTGAAAATTTCAAAAAATATATTTAAATGGCGTAATATCCCACTAATTAGTATGGGGAAAAGATTAAAGAAGAAAACACCTTCATTAGTTACAGCAGAATGTGGATTAAATAGTAGTAACATGTTATCCCACCCGAGTTGGGAATCATCCCTTTCCCAAATCTTTGTTTGTTTCTTACATTGGACCAACTCTTGATGTTCTTAAGGTAAATATTTGTTTGCATGAAGACAAATTATTTGCCAAATATAAATTTTGTTTTAATCGGAAAAGACTCTTCGAAATTCTCAATATAATAATGCCATCTAGACACTCTTCTCTCTTTTCTTGAAACTCCTAATATTTACATACTTGAAATTAGCTATTGCCTTTCTTTATTTTTGGTGAGAATTGCATTTTTTTTATTCCTAGTGGTTTTGCTTAGAGTTTATTAATTAATTCTCTACCAACTTCAAAATATAGGACTTACCAAAATTTATATACTTATGTAATCATATATGTTTATATCTATGATTATCATATTTACTATCAATTGGTGCAATTCATGTTGTCATGTTAGTCGGCAATGCTACGTTTATCTTATGATTACTTGTTAATGTAAGTAAGCTTCTTGTACAATGCAGGAGAAGGTGAATGAATGTTATCAACTGATCGTGGAGAAGTCACCGGTTTGCAGCAGATTCGTGGAGAATCGGAAGTTGAAGAGGACATTCGACGACATGACCATGAACTCAATTTATTTCAATCCACCACCCTTGCCTCCTCCCGTTGCTTACAGCAATGACATTATTCCAACTAGTCCGAGTAGAGTAATGGATGCCTACTACTTTAGCTGTGACAGCTCCAATGATTCTTGGGCAGCTGCTGCTACTACCACCACTACTACAACTAATCATACTAATCCTATGATTGGTTTGGCATCTTCCTCTTCATCACTGTCGTCATCAGTTACTTCCTCTCCAGTCATAAACAAGAAGAGTAGAGTGCATGAGCAGCTGATGCCGTTGCAACTACCATCTCTCTCTAGAGTCTTCGTTGACGTTGTTGGTAGTCCTCATTGAGCCCTTTTCTCTCACTTTCTGTCTCTTTTGACGGTCTATTTTGCTGTTTCAGAAAACTAGAGCATCAATCTCTTTCTCCCTTCTCCTCTTGATGAAGACGTAACGTATTACTATATACTTGCGAAAAAAAAAAAAAATGGGGACATATTTATATCATATAATAGTAAAAACTTTATATTATATGGTTATAAATTCATTCCCTAGCTACTGCAATTTCCTTTTGTTTAAATGTATGTGCTAATGTGCATGTTTTCATACATTGAGGGTATCGTGTATGGTATATATCATATATGCGTGCATGCATGCATGAACTGTTTATGAATTCAATAGGGGAAAATGAATGATAACGTTGATAGTGATGGAGGAGAAGAGAATGGAAGATTGTTGTAATGCAAAGAAGAAGAAAAGAAAAAAGAAAAAGTTTGCATGTGAAGAAAGAAACATGAAGTGGGGTCAAAGTGAGGATTTTTGGGGAGCAAAACTTTGGACTTTTTTTTTTAGGGCTTTGACCTTGGTGCATTTGTCCCACCACTTAAATAGGATTTAGGGGGTACTATTTTTGTATTTCTTAGATTTTTTTTTTATTTTTTATTTCTTCTTTCATATGGATTTGAGGGGGTGATAAAGGGGGGATGAATTGACTATGTGTGATTTGTATACCCTCCATTTTAACCTACTCCAACCATGATTATAAAGTATATAAATAATGTTTATATCAAGTGTTATATAAATAATTGTCTTTGGTGGATTTTGATCTTAGAAATTCCATTTGATGCTTTCTTAGGTGGGATTATCTAAAGGGTTAAGGCTTTTTTTAGGTATTGTTTTGCAATATGATGTATTAGGTTTATGTTAGTTAAATACATCTTAAGAGGTCATGGTGGAAAAACTTGTAGCAAAACCAATAGAAGTACTATCTATGGTTTCATTTTAAATTATATGCAACGATTTGACATATGATTAGACTAAAAATATGTCTAGCTTTTGTGTCTCAAATAGGAAAATATTTGGGAATTAGAATGGAATGATATAGGAGATTATATTGTGATTGTACTCCTTATCATTGTTTTAGTATATTTCTCTAGTATAATACAAAGTACTTTGTACTTTGTATATTCCATAAATATTTGAATATGGGGAATTTGGAGGGAAATGATGGGAATTTACCCAAGTCGGTAACAAGTAAAGTTAAAATAGTACTAGGCTATTGGCTAATTGTTGGAGCATAGGTCCACAGCAAGTCTACCAACTGTTTGCTACATGCTAACATTTTGTAGGAAAAGTCGTAACATCCATACCTAATGATATCCCTTCATGGACCATTAGACTTACCAAGTAATTTGGGATAGTTTACCTACAACTATAAGCCTAGCTCTTGGTAGGAGATGTAAGATTATGAGTTTGAATTGTTATGCATTATTTTAAGTGAAGACAAAGTAAACGGCCGGTACCCTTATCTCGATAATTAGGTTTTCAATAGTGATGCACGAGATTGACTTTTATAGTTTCATTCCGAAAATAAAAATAAATTCAATTGTTTGTTATTTCGATAGGTTAAAAGTATGTTTTGTTCAAAGAAATTTTTCCTTCATAAGTTATGTTCTTATAAGTTTTTTGTTTTACCCTACGAAGAGAACAGTAAGAGCTTGTTTACTTCAGCTGAAAATAGCTGAACTGAGCTGAATTGAACTGAAAGTTTTTTATGAAAGATTAATGAATAGCAAAATAGGAGAAGAGCTGAATTGAATGGATTTGAAGGTAAAGTAAACAGGCCTAAGTTACAAATGGAGTTCTCAAACATGGAAGGTTGTTTTTTTTTTTTTTTGGGTAACTTTTTAAAATCATTCATGATAATAAAAGAAAAGGTTAAGTTTTAAATCTCAAAAAAAAAAACAAAAGAAAAGAGTAACCAACATACACAAAAGAAAAAGAAGAATATAGTGTAAATTCTGTAGGGTTGGGCCACATATTATATGAAAAATATTCATATGATATGATATGAATCATGTTTTTTGTATTCTGAAAATGGTGGACATTAGTGGATCTGATGATCCTGTGAATAGCTAAAGTAGATTAAACCATACCTTTTTGTAAATTGTAATGGAATATAGATTTGAGTTATAGGGAGCTTTATTCACCAAAATTTCCTACTTTTGTTCAGTTTTTTTTTACAACCACCTAAATGAATTTCTAAGCTGTGCTAGCAAAGGGGTCCTCTTATTTTTTTGCTGTTGATGACTTGTCAATCTTCATTGATCTTCTTCTATTCCTCCCCTCTCCTTTACTTGTCTTATAGCTGCCTGCCTTTTCTGTTTTAGTTTTGTAGGTTGCTTGTACTCAAGTTTACATTCTACTGTTGATCATACTATTGTAAACAGCAATCTAGTAGCATGCATGCTTACACTAATAGTTAGTGTTTGTGGTTACCACTTACCACTAGTAACGATGTAAGATTACGTTTTCTTTGTTTCACTTTGGTGATTATGCTTTGACCTTCTTTTAGTGAGATAGGGGAAACTATTTGTAAGTTTTTTTGAAGGAGTGATTAGCGGATGTAAATAAACTAATCAGCCAAAATAATTTTAACACAAATAAGAGGAAAGCTATGTATTGTCGGTGTAGAAAAAAAAAATCACTAATTAGTTCATTTCCATCCTTTAATCGTTTTCTTAAAAAATGTGCAAATAGTAAACGTAGCAATTATTATTGAGCAGAGGAAGTATATAATTATATCTATACACAATATAAAGATATATAGGATTACTATAGTCGCATAAGGACTTGATTTGGCATTATAAGGTTACAACAACTCTCTCTTTCCAAGGGTGGTGTTTTAAATAACGGATTAAATTGTCTCCTTTTTTTCACAGTTAAACATAAAAACAATGTAAAGGCCTGTTTACTTTAGCTTAAAATTCGTTCAGTTCAACTCAGCTTTTCTCTTATTTTGCTATTCATTAATCTTTTATAAAAAAAAAACATTCAGTTCAGATCAGTTATATTCAGTTGAAGTAAACAGGCCCTAAGAGAATGTAGAGTTATCAAATTGGATTAAAAACTAATGGTTGACTTTAGTTTCGAACACATTGGAAAAAAAAAAAAAAAAAAAAAAAAAATTTAATTGACCTGCCACGTAGTTTGCAATGGTATCCAAACTCAGCTACGAAAACCAATTTAGTTAGTTATAATCTGGTTCATATATCATTAAATGAGGTAGCAAAGAAGTAGAAAAATATGAGGGGTAAAAGTAAAATGGCAAACCAATAAAATTGGATGAAAAATGAGCAACTTCAATAATTCTTATGGAAATGATCGAAACAGGACAAACAGTCAAAGAGACTGACCAAATCACAAAGATCTGGGGTGTGGCAAACATTGGCACACGACTAGGACATTTAAACTACATATTGCCCCCACAATTGCCATTTGCCACATCAAATCATTTGAAGTTTTCATAATGATGTCATGATTCATCATCCTTTTTATACTTGTTTTTAATCACAATTTGGAAGCTTGATTATTTTTAATCGTGCGTGCATGCATTTGTTTGATTATTCAGTTTCGACAAAACAAGGAAGTGATACATAGCTTCCAAATTAAGAAATGAAACTTAATGATGAAATGCCCAATTTAAAGTATACCATCCCAATATCCCATATTCCCGTGACAACCAACTTACCACAATAATCATACTTCGATCATTTTCACTTACAACCACTCTGTATCTTATACTACTCTAAATGAAATAGATGTTCTAAGCCAATGTAGTACGGAAATGGATAAAGTTTCTAAAACAAAATTGTTTCGAAGATTAGGAAAAGCGAATTTTCGAAAACTAGAAAACGGAAAAACTTCTAGGAAAATAAATAAATTCAAAAACAATGTAAACATTAACAACAACAAAATCTTACACATAAACGTATATGAATCTACAAACAAGAAAAAAAACCTTGAATTAAACATTTAGCTGCGATTTAGCTATAAATTTTCCGTGACCTAAATTTTCGAGAATAGAAAAGGCCATAAAAAAAAGAGAGAGAAACACCAAAATCTTGACAAACAATAGTTGCCAGCGAAAACAAAGGTCAAATTTATTTTTTAGTTTTTTTGGGTTAAACCTGGCTTGACACTTTGGCATGCTAAATGAGGATCTATGCATTGTTTATTTATTTTGAGTCCTTATTTCGAAAAGTCTCTAAAGATTGAAGATAATTGAGTTTTTGATTTTATTTTATGCTGAAATCTAGTGTGGACTATCTTGGTTTCACCTACTACACATGATAAAAAAGCAACGTGAAAACAAAATGGAGCCCAAGAATGCCCTTTGGAAACTGAAAACGAATGTTATAATTCATACTTCTAGATTACCGAAAAAAAGTTAACGAAATTTTTTCAGTGTGCTCCTATGGTAAAAAGAGGGTCTATGAGCAGATTTTTCAAGGACCGAAAGGTCATAAGGCGATTTTTGAGAGAATGAAAAGACTAGTGTATCCTTTTTAAAAATTGTATGAAGAGGGAGGATAATAATTAAGTATTTAGAAGCTAAAACTTGAGTGTGAGGTGTTTTAGGATCACCAACAACTTGTGCGAGAAATATTAGGCGAAAACAAGACGAAGCTCGTGATAGCCCTCCAGAAGCAAAAAAAATAAAGGTTATAGTTCACAATTTTTGGATATTTTAGGGTCGTAAATACAACTTTTTAAAATTTTACATGGTGTCCCCAGAGTCAAAAGAGGCCCCTTGGACAGCTTTTAAGGGTCCGAAAGATCATAAAAATATAATGGGATAAGGAAAAAGACAAATTTGCCCTTTTTCTAGAAATCCTTTAAAGTAAAAATATAACAAGTTTTTAGAGGCTAAATACGGTCGTAGGTCATCCCAGGATTATCAAAAGTAAGTGAAATTTTGGGTAAAAAGGAGAGGGAGCCCCAAAAGGTCCTCCAAAAGTCGAAAAAGAAGGGCTATAAGACAAGCTTTTTGGTGGGTTCGAAAACTTGAAAAAAATATAATACCTAAAATTTTATACGTTGATCCTCGAGTCAAGGAAAAACTCCTAGATAATTAAGATCGGCTAGAAAGTTAATATTACGATATTGAGAGAGCAAGAAATACTTTTTTTGATGTTGTTGAGGAATCCGAAAAAATGTAACTTGGACACATGAATTGGACCTTAAGAGGATCATAAATCGAGGACTTAGCTCGGAGACATTAGAAAACGTTTGTACATCATAAAGTTTCCGAGAATCATTCCAATTTTTAAGTTAAGTTTAGAAAATTTATTGGAAGAGTTTTCTAATTGCTTCTAAGCGTCCAAACTAATAAAAGTTTTTGTGGTTTATATATCAATCCAAGCACAAATTAAAAGTCACCAAGGAAACATATGAGCAAGAAATACAATGACACATATATAAGCCAAAACATATGATCTAATAATGAGTTTGAATTAGTGATTAGAGATTAATTAACAATAGTATTCCATGGTTCCCATCTTATAAGAGACAATGCCAATATATGCAAGCTAAGTAAAGACATAAGACATGAATCATGATGGCCGGTACTCAAAATCATGAGAGATGTATGGGGTATATCCACATATTAAAAAAGAGAAAAAATGGAGTCACCAATCCATGGAAAGTAGCTAAAAAAAGGTTAAGAGGGATCGGAATTAAAATTATATTGAAGGAGGGGACAAAATCTTAGATTGTGGAGGAGAGTGTCTTAATACTACTTTGTTCCCTAGCTACTTTTAAGGTTGGATGACATTATATATACTTATACATCACTGCATCATGCTATATATATATATATATATATATATACATTACAGTATTATTGTTATTGCTGGATGTCATACATAGTATGATAATTATTCAAAGGACACATATTTCATTCATATATATATGGGGTTTTTTCAAAGCATAAACATAACATTTTCTCTTCTTTTTTTAACCTTTAAACAACAACATTACTCTTCGAGGTCAGCCAGCTAGTCCCCACTTCAATTATTGTAGAATTATATGATAGCTACTTCATATTCATACAAATACTCCCCTTTTTACTACCTTTTCTCTTTATTTCTTAATCATTTTTCTTTTTCTTTTTTTGCTTAACTAATATAATGTGTTGATCGAAATGGTCTTAATTATGACTTATGAGTCATGACTTTCATCTCTTCTATGTATAGATTGACCCATAATTGTCACTCTTATACAAGTAGTAGTTTATGTATGTACATTGAGATGTGGAGCTCTTGATTTTCGAAGCCTTGTATAATTATGATTGAATTCATTTATGGATATACTCTATGCCAAATGTGTAATTTTTAAGATATGATTTCTAAGCAAGTAACATGTGTGAAAAATACCATTAGACACGACTTTTTAATATATGAATCTTAATCCAACTAATACCTCGTTAAAATAAGAATACTAATCAGGTGTAGATGGACATAATAATTAAGAATAAAAAATGACTAAGGGTCAACACGTTGAATTAATATTTAATTGGAGCTAATTTACATGATTATTTGACAAATTAAATAATTAATACAGATAAAATAAGTACACCTCTTTTCTTTTGATGACTACAAGGTTCCTAATTTTAGATGAATAATGCACTTTGAGATTTTTGCATATATATATATATATATATATATATATAATACTCCAATTAAGTACAAAACACTTTAATTAGTTATATATATAGAAATATAGTACAACTTCTAGATTAGTAAATCATAGCACAAAAATATGTTTGTCGTCGATCTTAAAATGTGGTAATCATATTCATATAGTACAAAGTTAGGTGCATAAAAAATATAATGACCAAAATGAGGCTATGAGTAGTCTATATGACTCCATACATGCGCTTCAAACAAGTACAAATGTACAATACACACCTTTGTGCCGGTAGTTTGTATGTAACACAATCAAAACTATTTGGCATGTGTTTTGCGAAGGGGGTAAAATGGTAATTGTGAGAGGGAACAAATTAATTGGCTTATAAACTGGATGATGATTTGGTTGACCTACAACAAGATGGAGCAAACAAAGTGAGTTAGCTGTTACTCAATTCAGTCAGTTGCTGTTTAGGAGAGTATTAAATGCATGCATGCATGCATGTTAGAATTAAATGTATAAGTTTGTTATAAATGGTTCACCACAAAAGCTACTATTGAACTATGCATACATATTACATTGTTTCATGCTTTCATGTCACAATGTGTTAGAGATATGATATGATATGTGTATATCACATACCATTCTTTAACACTATACTACAGCGTAAAGGACGAGTTGCATGAAAATGAATCCATACCATGCATATCACTACATTACATGCTTACAGCTGTAAAGCTTCGAATGACAAGAAAAAGAAGAAACAAGTGGAAAGGAAAAGAAAAGAAAAGGGCTATCTCAACTAGCCTCTTGCAATTAACAATAGAAGCTCTGTCGTCACAAGTGTTAGTCCTAAACATGTTGTGAAAATTTTTACTTGATTTTAGTTATTAGTAAAAATGAAGTTCAAATGTTATATTAATGTCCTAATATTATATATTCATATACGATATAGAGGTAAATGAGGTGAAATGAAAAATGTGCGGAAACCAGGTAATTATAAATTCGTGGTGGTTTTTGTGAGACTTTCTTTAACATTGACGAATAGTATAAAAATCATTCCCTTGCTTAGCTATCTGACGACAGAACTTTACCAACTTTATAAATTGAAATCAGTAAGCCTTTTGACTCAATAGTAGAAACAGTATACCACGCATAGCTTGCATTATGATCACCCAATTACTTTATTTATTTACCATTGTTTTTTCACATCAGAGCTCATATGTAGTAAACTTGCTAGTAACATCAGCAATTCCACTTGCAAGTCAATCTCATAAAACCAAAACTACCCTTTAACCTTTTGATTGAATTTTTTTAATTACAAAATAACTAATATAAATCTTTGATCAGTAAAATAAATAACTATTCAACATTTCTAATTATTACGTGTACTGGCTAACTATGATTAACAATAAAAAAAATCGATCATTGCAGTAGTGCGAGCCATACATACTTTTTATTAACAAATACGGGGAGTATGAGGGTTATGGTAGTTCAAGTGATTAAAACTTTCGTTTCGGTTCCTGAAGATCTTGAGATCGATTTTCATCCTACTCGTGTGGCTCCTTAGCACCAAAAAAGAAAAACCAAACAAAAACAAACAAATATGGCGAGTATAAGCATACTCTCTTGGTTCAATTATGAGTATAATATGTTAACTTTCTTGCTTGTAGTCTTGTACTGTAATGTTACTCTGTATAAAAAGAGGTCACCATCTTATGTAATGTCAAAAAGAAAAAATCAAACAATAGAAGAAATAATGTAATGCCAAAATGACAAAGTATAACAATGTAGGGATCTCACAATTTAGCGCTCACATTATTCAAATTTAAGTGATGTGATATAGCTATCATAAATATATAAAATAAAATAAAAAAGTGATGTGATATTCACCCAAAAATTAAAACAAGAAAATTTTGGTATATATTATATATGTTGCTTATTTTTTGTGTGTGTCTTTTAACGATACCATTCTGTGAAGACTGCATTGCACATTTGACCAGGAAGTTGTACTGCATGGTGGTCCATGCATTTATTTATATCATAATTTTCAGAATCGTTGATGCAGAATTTTTCATGATATTAACTAAACACATTACTGTGATTAACTCGGCACTCCTTATTAATTAATTAATTGCTAATATAAAAAAACTAACAACTAGCTTATATAATTGGAATATGCTATATAATTCCCAAGTTTCTTAGGATTTGGATAAACAAGATAAGTTTCATTATCGTACTCCAAGTATTTTAGTTTGCTATATTTATGTTTTACGAATTGAATAATTTTTTAATTTAAATGAATAATAATGTCTCATAACTTACTAAATTTGGATACAAAATAAAAAATTGTAAACTTTTTTAATTTGTATTTATCTATACTTATTTATTACTCCGTTTGATGTTATTGCTATGTTAATTATGTAAGATATTTTGACTTCTTTTTTTTTTTTGACAAGAATGATACTTTGACTTTGATGATAGCTGAATATAACCGTAATACCTATAAAATCATTTGTATTTTATTTCTGTAATTTGTAGTCATAAAATTGAAACGGACACTAGGAACTAAGAGCGAGCTATACTAGCAAATATTTAAAGTCAATAGGAACTCTAAAAGAAAAGATTAATATTAGGAGATCACTATAAGAGAATGCATGGAAAAATATTATAGACAGATGGACTGCATGTGAGTACGTATGTTATAGTGATTATACAATTATAGTATGACGATAATTGACCGATAATACAATATAGTATAGCTTAATTACAACATGCATTCAAGTTGTTTAGTAGATATGTTCTATCAGTTCATATAAAGAGTCATTTTTAATGTTATAATCAAGTTTTTATAGAGCATTAGACAAATGAATGAATTCAAGAATCGTAAAGAGACAGGAAAAAAACCGAAGATAAAAGTGACATGTATTACAAAGATAGGTTAATCAAGGTGATTTCTCATGTACAATGAAAGCGAATACTCGAAGGGAGCATTAAATAGCAAAATCATGGAAAGTCTGCAAGAAGCAATGACATTATTGCTTGTAACTTAGCTAGTAAGGTGGTCCATAAGATAAGGCCATTAAATTGTAATCTAAGCAAGTTAATTAAAGTAAATTAGTAGGTAGATGTAGCCACTGTTATTCTGTTTAATTAACAAATACAATTACAAATTTAGTGAATAATGGTGAGCCTAAGCTAAGAGGTCCCATTTACAGATACAAAGGAAAGGACAATTGTGTTATTGTAATTAATGCTGAATTTGTACCTATGTAAAAAAAGTAATGCATCAAATTGAGATGTATGAAATATGAATGTCTCAAATCTGTGATAGTAGCTAGCTAGCTTAACTGCAGTTCTGTAAGCATGTTTGTTTTTAAGACAAAGATATTATCAACCACCCCACATTTAAATTTTACTGCCCTTTCAAATTAATGACTGTCACTTCCACTTGTATGTGGGCTAATTCTGAATTTTTTTTTTTTTTTTTAACCTCAAAATTGAAGAAAAAAAAAACCCATTTTTTTTAATTTTAATTTATTTTTTGATGGTTTAATGTTTGATTGGGAAAAATCATTGACAGAAAAGATGTAAGAAGCGATAAAAACTAGGGCATTACTTAGTTAGTGGTTGGGTGTAGTAATCATTAATTCTTCCAACTTTAATAGAGGGGAAATGAGTTTTGGATTGACTAATTTTCATGGACTTTTGATAGTGTAGTTTCTTTACATGCATATAACACATGTAGAAAAGTTGAGTATGAAATTCTCTTATCATTATTCCCTCAAAATTTAATTTTGATTACAACAGAATTTTTTTTTTTTTTAAAAAGGAGCGATGATAAACATTCAGTGTATAATTTATTAGATATAAAGCGAACATACCAAACTTATTCATTTACACTCGAGAATGTAATTAATAAATTCGAGTTGGAAAAACCAAACCAAGCCAAAACGCGTGCCAGTACATTTTTCGCCTACATACATACTCATTGATATTTTTTTTTATACTTTCACAAGTCACAACAATGTCCTAGCATCATGGAGTATTTATGATAGACCCATACCACAATAATCACACTCCATAATCCATACCATACACTACCAAATATAGGAGTTCTGCAGTCATACCTGTATATCTTCAGAGTACCACTTACTTTCCCTAATAAAAGGATTGTTTTAGTTGTTTTGCCCTCATTACTTCCATATTATGTAACACATGCAAATAGTTAATTAAGGATGTGTTTGGTTGTTTGGCCTCTCTAAGGGAAACGACATTACTAGCAAATTACAATCATCAAACATGTCCTTGTTGCCACAAACATCTCACTCCTAAAACCATCACAACAACATGGTACCTATGGTTTGAAATTTTGAAACATTTCATCAATTATGGGTAAAAACAAGTGCTACTAAAAGCATGAAAAATACCTAAAAATTTTAATAAGGAAGATGTCATAGTCAAAACTAGGACATAACATAAAACTTAAAATAGGGCATTAATAAGGACCACAAATACAAAAATTGTAGCAACTTTCTAACATAGTAGTAATCTCGTGACTTGCTTCAACAACTCATATCATAGTCGTTTTGGCTGTCTTACAATAACATAAGCTCTTCATATAATCATCAAGATTTTGAAGGAAAGAGGTGTTTTGGTTAGCTGACAAATTGGTACTATAATTTGTAATGTGACAACAATCATAAAGGGTCAAACGTAAAGCTGCAAATTCAAAGGGTTATCCTAATTGCTACCGCGAAATACAAACAAATTTTCGACATTCCAAATAGGCACACTACAGAAATGCAACCACCTTTGAGGTAGGATGGTAATACTAGTAGTTTGGCCTTTGGAGGCTTGGAGCATATAGTTCGAGCTTACAAGACTTGGTTCAATTCAGCATAACTCATTGCCCAAATGTTAGCCGAATCACTATCACCATATTCAAAGATAAGCAACTGCACAACGCCTAATATATTGGATGGCTAAACCACCTTCAAAACATTGCTGTACTCTGTAATGATTCAATAAAACTGTTAAGCTATCTAAATCCTTGCAACCCCTAATACAAAAGAGTAATAGTAGCAAATAATTGCTTTTTGTGGGATACTGAATAAATTTAGACAAAGATTCACACAAGTCTATACAGCAGTGGTCTAAGCCAGTGATATTTAGTTTTAAACAAAGCATCAGGCCACGTTAGGAATTGAGATCGCTAGATCAGTATATCATTACATGGTTCTACATCGAGCAATAACTAGTCTCAAACATACAAAAAGATATGCTGAGATTCAAAATTAGCCAACTTTGTCCAACTAATTACCCGCCTCGCATATGGGCACCTAATTCACCAAAATCATCTGCATCCACAGTGTCTTCAGGCAAACGAACTGCATCCAGCTTTTGCTTCAAGACTTCAATCGCATTGAGTACGAGTTGGTAAGCCTTAACTGCACCAGTAGACTCAACCGTGAATATAAAACAGTCCTCTTTAGGATAGATCTCCACAAGTCCTGGCTTTCCCATAGCTTCAGCCTTCTTAATCACCTCATCGTCATAGGAATAAGCCTCAGGATCAGCTACAACCACCTGTGAAATGGGCATGACAGATGCACAAAGAACTCAGTCCAGGCACTGCATCACTATCACTAGTAGTTGTAATTTCTGAAGTAAACACATGCAATCCAATAGTGAAAACAAAATCTACCACAATTCTATCCACTTAGAGGTTGGACCTTAGCTGAGTTTAGTATGTACTACATAGTTAATATCATCACTCAACAGTATTCTACAGCCGGGAAGCTCTATAAACTATATCAGGACAAATTCACATCATAATGGCAGACTCTACCGATTATCCTTAACCCTTGTGGAAAATCTTTCCCCTTAGTCCAGTTCATCCAGGATTACACATCTCACTTCAGTCATAATCAAATTGAGAAGTGTCCTAACAGATTGAACCCAGCATGAGTCAACCCAACCCAGCCTAGTTGACAAAGGCATATCATGGGGGGGGGGGGGGGGGTGGTCCCTTAAGTGCCCCCAATTGCCTTGATACTTTGATCGAATAATCTTGAGATTGTGTAATGCAAACCTTCACAATCACCAATTGACCATCAATGAACACTATCACTAAATATGGAGGGAAGAAGCACAAAATCATCATACACTCCACAGCAGTGTAATAGTATATTAGGCACAACAACAGGATTTCACATTGTTGACCTAGTTCTTTCGCTTCATGTTTGTAGTAAATGATTCAGAAGAAAACTAGAAGCAAGATTTACACTTGCAGAAAAAAAGGTCAGGTTCAAAGCAACAATAAACTTTCGTTAAGATGTTGCTGCATGGTAGACTGTGATGTATGATTTAACTAACCCACAATATATCAGGCTAGTACAGCAGAGATCAAGAATGCCCTATGAATTTCCTTTATTCGGGTCAACTGAGAGGAAGATAGAATGATGGCAAGCAAAAAAAATACAGGAGTACAAACGTCTTCTTCACAACTATTTCAGAACCAATTATATATTGCGTAAGAAATATGCAAGGAAACAATAAAATATATCTATGACGACACTAGCTAGCTAAACTAAATATCTTCAGGACTCTTTCTTGATTGTGATTTACAGATTACTTAATAGTGTGTGCTCAGAAGCCTAAGTAATTCCAACAAGTCCATAACAAAACAAAGCAACTCCAATACCAACACTCACTCACTTCTCCATTTCATATACTGCTGCTCTGGACAAGACTTATGAGGTCATTCTTTCTAAAGGGAGGTCTGGTGAGGAAAAAATCATCACTAACAGAGGAGAAGCTGCTGATCTCTCAGGGTCCAAAAACTTCATCATTCCCCCATAAATATCCCAATAAACTTCATCAATGACAAATCCTAGTGGGTGAGACGGCTTAAGGTCATGAAACAGAACATATCCCTACATCTTTCAACCAAGTCAATACATAAAGGTCACCTCTCCGATGAATGATATCAATCCCATCATATCATATGCCCATCTCATACAAGAACTGATTTAGGTCAAATTCTGCTAAGAGTAAAGAGAGATGCTAATTATTACCATCTAACAAAAATCTCAGTCATGAAAGAATAACTAAAACAAGTCACAAGACTTATTACATAATTTCCAAAAAGCACAATGATACAGTAAAGCTAACATAATAATACCATATCAGCTAACCTGTTGAGTGTTAGGATCAATGTCAAAAACTTTGGTTGGACTGCTATCAACCCACTCTTTTTTCTGTTCAAGTGTCAAGCTTTCCATCAAATCTTCATTGATAATTATCTCAGGTTCATACATAAAAGTGACTGTTGCGGCAGGAGACCATTTGGCATGATCTTTCCCTATCCCTTTTCTAGCTATTGCTCTGAGCTTCAACTCTTGACCTTTTCGTAATTTCACAATTATGATTCCCCTGCAAGACACCAAATCTAACAGAGCTCAATAGCAATTTACATCACATACCAAAAGCAGTTGTTACATAACATCAGGTGGCACAAATCAACATTCAGTAGAGTGAGAAGTCAGCCTTTCTTTGTCGTTTAGTTTACACATCACCATTTCAACATTGTAATTCCAATCAAAAATGATATCTTTCGGAGGATTCAAAACCTCTTCTCTAGTTTATCAAAAAAAGTTGTAATTCCAACCTAAATGATCCTATTCCAATATGCAAAAATATCCAAGCACAATGACATATAAACAGTTGCAAAGTTGTCCATGCTCAAGAGATTCTAATATAAGCATGATGATAATATAATACAGACTTGCAAAGATATAGTTCTATCCCCAACACACACAAAATTCAAACATTCTACTATCTACTAAAACATAAACTGTGAAATACCCATCACCACCCATAAAAAAGCTTTATTTTCTTCCAATAACGATATCTAAGCTTGCATTAGTTGTGTTAAGCATTATGCATATACAACATAAAATAGAACGCAATTAGTCATGTATAATTCATACTAGAAATTTGTAATATTGTAACCCACAGTTCAATCAAATCCTTCAGCAGTAATTTCATTGAAGGGGTTTCCAGAATTCCTTCTCTATTTTTCTCACTCACTCTGAAAGTAGGCTAAGCCAGGCTCCAAAGATTTGAAGTTGCAAGCAAATCAGGTGTTTTATAGCTAATGTTGGATGCTTTAATCCATTAGAGTATTGCAAGTTACACCATTTGCAAAATCCGAAAGTCGACATCAAATCACATTTATTTTCAAAAAAAAAAAAGGATGATGGATCATTGACAACATCAAAACACATTAATTTTCATCCCTAATTTCTTACTAACCACCAACTCCTCTCCCTAATTCTCAACAATATACCAAGTGCCTTGTCTCAAATTTCCTGCACAAGGGAACTTCTTACCTATAACATACTCAGAATCCCCGGTTAACCCTCACCCAGAAAAGGTAGAAGCTTCAAGATTATAAACTCTGTCGAACATCCTTTACCATACATTTGTCTTTCAATACAATATAATCCATAAGAAGTTGAAGACAACAATCTTCTTCATTATCAATCAATCATTGATGCATCCCACTACTCAAAAGAAATGCAATACAATGTCCCATACAAAAAAGCATCTAGCAGTCCATAAACCACTTATTTCCTCAATTCCTCACTTTCCTATTTTCTCCCACACTAACACCTTGCCTCAACCCTCTTCCACTTAATTTTCAACCAAATACTCCAAAAAGAAACCAACTTTACCCTCAAATTCTAGTTTAACACAAAAACAAACCAACTGTATCCTCCAAAACCTAGTATTAAAACACAAAAACAACCAACTTTAACTGAATCCCATTTCCTGCAATGTAAACAACAACACCAAATACATTATAGAAGCAATACAACAGTATAGTCCAACCTTCAACAAGCCTAACAATTCAAGCCAATAAAATCACCACTAATACAATCATCAATTAGGGCATAAAATTGTAATCTAACACAGAATTACAATGTCATAAACAATGCAAAATCATGATTTCCAAAACCAACAAAAAAAAATCATTCCTTCACAACAACATGCATTTAAAAATAAAAATAAAAATGAAGAAGGTTACCGATTATCAGAAGCATCATCAACAGCAGTAGAATCAGAGAAATCAATAGGAGTAACAGTATGATCAGAACTCAATAAATCCTTACTAGTAACATCTAGGGTTTGATCACCAATACACTTTGCCCTAAGATGAAACTCAACAGAACAATACTCACACTGACCGTCACCGTCACATGCGTCACAGTCACGTGAGAATCGCATGGCCATAGCACGCTCACTGATAAGAGGAATGAGTCCTAGACGATGAGCGATGAACTCGTCGTTTAAAACGGAGGAATTGACCTCGATTTCCACAAGATCGACGGCGACGGTGGGGACTTCGGCGATCATTACGCGGCGAAGAGCGTTGGCCATGCTTGCGTCGGTGTCACGAAGCTCGAATTTCAAGAAGTCGTCTCGCATTTCGCGGATTTTTATGCGAGGGAATCGTTGGTAGGATGCTGACTCCATTGTTAGGGTTTTTGAGGTTTTTTGGGGGAAAAAATCGCCTAATGTCTAAAACCCTTTTTAGCTTTATGGGTTTGGGACTATGGGAGTTGGTCACCCATTTGTGATGGAAGACTCTTTGGAAGTTGGATGTCCTTGAAAGGTCGATGGTCGAGCCTTATAATTTATATTATACAATTGATTGTACAATTAAATTGAAAAAAGAAACTATGAGAGACTTGGGAGTTGGTTACGTGTTTATATTGGAACATAGAAGTTTTTGAAGGTGGTACCGTGGAACACCAAATTGAGGAGGTTAAAACTTTAATATGAGTACAAAAATTGAAAATGATCGATTTTAATGGCAATAGCTACATAAATATACAAATATAAACATTAGTATTGTAGTTGGAGATAAGAGATTTTGAGTAAATGAGGTTATCATTTACCCATTTATTCGCGGGTCATTTTTTAGTCGGAAAATAAAAATTAGGTTTGCTAGGTTCAGATAATTTATAAGTTAAAATTAGGTCTAATATCCCTAAAAAAAAAAAGGAAATCTAATAAGTTATCTCCTTTGGACCATCATTGTCAGGTGAGGAGTTTGGCTGAGGCGACACATTTGTTAAAAGATAACGCAGGTGTACTAAGATGAGCTTAACGAGAACATAAATTTTGTGTGGAACAGAAAGGTAAAGGCTCGTTTGATTCTAATTTTCAGTATGAATACGAAGCATGAAAGCGTGGCCTAACGATCCTTTAGACCTTCGGAGTTTGAAGCTAGAGGTGTCAGAAAAGTTATTACAGGGACAACTGGCTTGTGGCAGCCAAGCGTTCATAGCAACGTTGCTTTTTGATCCTTCGATGTCGGCTCTTCCTATCATTGTGAAACATAATTCACCAAGTGTTGGATTGTTCACCCACCAATAGGGAACGTGAGTTGGGTTTAGACTATTATGAGACAGGTTAGTTTTACCCTACTGATGACAGTGGCGCAATGGCAATTCAACCTAGTACAAGAGGAACCGTTGATTTGCACAATTGGTCATCGCGTTTGGTTGAAAAGCCAGTGGCGTAAAGCTACCGTGTGCTGGATTATGACTGAACGCCTTTAAGTCAGAAACCGAGCCAGAAGTGACGCATGCGCCCGCCGCCCGATTTCCGTCCTACAATAGGGGCTTCGGCCCCTAAGGGCACGCGTCGTAAGCTAAGTCCTCACACCGAATGCGTCGTGAGGGCCCCCTTGAAATACAATTCCTTCCAAGCGGCGGATTGAATTCTTTGCAGACGACTTAAATACGCGACGGGGTATTGTAAGTGGCAGAGTGACTTTACTGAATAGTTCAAAAAGAAGTTGCCTTGGCGCCAAAATATTTTCTAAGTATGGGTGGGGCGTGTCTACAACTTTGGTGGGTGCATGCATGCATGTGTTCATCAGAGCCCACAACACATAATGCGAAAAGAGTTTTCATGCCCTAGGCCATGCTTTCTTTCCTTCCTCCCGTCGGAAAATACTAAATAGTAAAAAAAGAGGTTGCCTGCCCTCAACCATGCTCATGGTACACACACCCCCTGCAGATGTAAAACAGGGATGAAAGGCCGCCAAAAGGTGATGAGAGAGTGAGCATGACCAAGGGTTGTGATGTCCGAAAATCCTCGGAAGAGGGATCATAAGAGGTATATAGGTGCCGAAACCGATCTTGGGGAGTGTTGTGATGGACCCTAGCGTGTGGTAAAAAAACGAGGCGAAAAAGTGATGGGGCCCGGGACGGCCCCTCCGAAGGCGTGGGTGCTCGTAAGGTAAAAATATAAACCCAGACCAAAGGATTCGGGGTGATAACAAGCTCTAAAACGGTTCCAAGTGATGTTGTCTTTCCCCGTTCTTAAAAAGGCCATAAGAGGAATCATAAGAGATATTTAGGGGCCGAAACCGATCTTGGGGAGTGTGTTATGATGGACCCTAGCGTGTGGTAAAAAAACGAGGCGAAAAAGTGATGGGGCCCGAGACGGCCCCTCCGAAGGCGTGGGTGCTCGTAAGGTAAAAATATAAACCCAGACCAAAGGATTCGGGGTGATAACAAGCTCTAAAACGGTTCCAAGTGATGTTGTCTTTCCCCGTTCTTAAAAAGGCCATAAGAGGAATCATAAGAGATATTTAGGGGCCGAAACCGATCTTGGGGAGTGTGTTATGATGGACCCTAGCGTGTGGTAAAAAAACGAGGCGAAAAAGTGATGGGGCCCGAGACGGCCCCTCCGAAGGCGTGGGTGCTCGTAAGGTAAAAATATAAACCCAGACCAAAGGATTCGGGGTGATAACAAGCTCTAAAACGGTTCCAAGTGATGTTGTCTTTCCCCGTTCTTAAAAAGGCCATAAGAGGAATCATAAGAGATATTTAGGGGCAGAAACCGATCTTGGGGAGTGCTGTGGTAGATCATAGCACGTACTAAAAAAAAACGAGGCGAAAAAGTGACAAGGCCCGGGAAGGCCCCTCCGGAGGCTTGAAACAAAGGTTATTATTCACTATTTTTGGGGCTCCGAGGTCCTAAAAAAAAAATCTCGGAAATTGATCTGGGTGCCTGTAAGGTAAAAATAAGAACCTAGGTCAAGGGATTTGGGGTGAAAAGGTCATAGGAGGGACGATAACAAGCTCGTAGATGGTTCCGCACGAGGCTGTCTTTCCCCTCTCTGCAAAAGGCCATAAGAGAGATCATAGGAGGTCTTTAAGGGCGGAAAACGATCTTGGGTAGTGCCGTGGTGGTCTATAGCACATGGTAAAATAAATGGGGTGAAAAAGTGACGAGTCCCGGGACGGCCCCTCCGAAGGCCTGAAACAAAGCTATTATTCACTGTTTTTTTGGGCTCTAGGGTTCCCGAAAAAAAAATTCCCGGAAATTGACCGGGGTGCCAGTAAGGTAAAAATATGAACCAGACCAAAGGATTCAGGATGAAAAGGTCATAGGAGGGATGATAACAAGCTCTTAGACAGATCCATGTGACGCTGTCTCTCCCCTTTCTAGAAGAGGCCTTAAGAGGGACCATAAGAGGTCTTTAGGGGCCGAAAATGATCTTGGGGAGTGTGTGGTGGTCCGTAGCACGTGGTAAAGAAACGGGGCTAAAAAGTGACGAGGCCCGGGACGACCCCTCTGGAGGCTTAAACGTAGGCTATTTTTTACTATTTCTTAGGGCTCCGATGTCCCAGGAAAAAAAATCCCGAAAATTGACCGGAGTGCCCGTAAGGTAAAAATATGAAACAAGACCAAAGGATTCAGAGTGAAAAGGTCATAGAAGGGACGATAACAAGCTCGTAAACGGTTCCATATGAGGCTGTCTTTCCCTTATCTACAAGAGGTCATAAGAGAGATCATAAGAGGTTTTTAAGCGCCGAAACCGATCTTGGGGAGTGTTATGATGGTCTATAGCACGCGGTAAAAAAATGGGGCGAAAAAGTGACGAGGCCCGAGACGGCTCCTCCGGAGGCCTGAAACAAAAGCTATTATTCACTGTGTTTTGGGTCTCCGGGGTTCCAGAAAAAAAAATCCCGAAAATTGACCGAGGTGCTCGTAAGGTAAAAATATGAACCCAGACCAAAGGGTTCAGGGTGAAAAGGTCATATGA
Organism: Suaeda aralocaspica; assembly: GCA_016808085.1. NCBI lineage: Eukaryota > Viridiplantae > Streptophyta > Magnoliopsida > Caryophyllales > Amaranthaceae > Suaeda > Suaeda aralocaspica. The sequence goes on from PYUH01000145.1 coordinate 4,007,964, forward strand.
GGGACGATAACAAGTTTGTAGACGGTTTCATATGTGGCTGTCTTTCTCCTCTCTGCAAGAGGCCATAAGAGGGATCATAAGAGGTCTTTAAGGGTCGAAACCGGTCTTGGGGAGTGTTGTAGTGGTTCATAGCACGTGGTAAAAAAAAAGGGGCAAAAAAGTTACGAGGCCTTGGACGGTCCCTCCGGAGGCCTGAAACAAAGGCTGTTATTCACTGTTGTTTGGGGCTCCGGAGACCCGGGTAAAAAAATCCCGAAAATTGACCGGGGTGCTCGTAAGGTAAAAATATGAACCCATACCAAAGGATTCGGGGTGAAAAGGTAATAGGAGGGATTATAACAAGGTTTTAGACAGTTCCATATGAGGCTGTTTTTCCCCTCCCTGGACGATGTCATAAGAGGCATCATACGAGGTCTTTAGCAACTGAAACTGATCGTGGGGGGTGTACTGGTAGTTCATAGCACGTGGTAAAAAAATGGGGCGAAAAAAATGACGTGCCCCGAGACGGCATCTGCAGAGCCTTAAAATAAAGGCTATTATTCACTGTTTTTTGGGGCTCTGGTGTCCCGGAAAAAAATTTACCGAAAATTGACCAGAGTGCCCGTGAGGTAAAAATATGAACCCTGACCAAATGATTCGGGTTGAAAAGGTTTAAGAGGTATGATAACAAGCTCTTAGACGGTTCCATGTGAGGTTGTCTTTCCCCTCTCTAGAGAGCCCGTAAGAGGGATCATAAGAGGCCTCTTTAGGGGCCTAAACTGATTGCGGAGAGTATTGTGGTGCTCCATAGCACATGGTCAAAAAATGGGGTGAAAAAATGATGGGGTCCGAGACGGCCCCTCCGGAAGCTTGAAACAAAGGCTATTATCTACTGTTTTTTGGGGTTCAGAGGTCCTGGAAAAAAAAGCTGCCCAAAAATTTACGGGATTCCCATATGGTGAATATATGACCCTAGACCAAGAGATTTGGGTTAAAAAGGCCTTAAGAAGGATTATAACAAAGTTTTAGACGGTTCTCGAGAGACCTATGTTTCCCATATGCGGAAGAGGCCATAAGAGGGATTATTAGAGGTCTTTGAGGGATGAAATCGATCGTGGAGAGTTATGTGATAGTCCATAGCATGTGGTAAAAAAGGGGAGAAAATAAGACGGGGCCCAGGGACAACCCCTCTAGAGGCCTCAAACCAAATGCTATTATCCACTGTTTTTGTGGTTTTGGGGTCCCGGGAAAAAAACTACCAAAAATTTTCAGGGTAAAAACGAATCGCGGGGAGTCCTGTGGTACCATCTTTTTAGGGTCCAAAACCTATCGCGGGGAGTCCTACGATGGTCCAAGACACGTGGTTATAAAAACAGGACGAAAATAAGACGGAGCCTAGACAACCCATCCGGAGGCGTGAATATAATCAAAGACTATTATCCACTATTTTTTGTGATTCTGGGATCTCAAAAAAAAATTGACAATAACTTTTCGAGATGCTCGTACGATTAAAATATGAACCCAAACAAGGTGCTTTGGGGTAAAAAGGTTATATTAGAGATGATAACAAGTTTTTAGCCGGTTTTCGAAGAAGTCGTTTTTCCCTTTTTTCCAAATAGATCATTAAAAGGATGATTATATGTTTTTAGGTTTCAAAACCTGTCGCAAGGATTCTTGTAATAGTCCACGGCACGTAATGAAAAAGCAGGTAGAAAATAAAATGGAGCACGGGGGTATTATCCACTATGTTTTTGAGATTTTAGGGTCTCGAAAGAGTTACCAAAAGTTTTCAGGGTGCCCATGCTTTTAAAATATGAACCCAAACCAAGCGATTTGAAGTGAAAAGTCATAAGAGGGATGATAACAAGTTTTTAAATGAATCTTGGAGAAGCCGTTTTTCCTAGGTTTCGAATAGGCCATAAGAGGGATGATAAGTTTTAGATTCCGAAACCTATCGAAGGGAGTCTTCTAATGGTCCATGGAACGTGATTTTTTTTTATAAAAAAAATAGGGCAAATATAAGATGGAGCCCAGGGCAACCCCTCCGAGGTCTGAATCAAAGGCTATTATCAACTTTTATTTTTTATTTTTTAGATTTTGGGGTTTAGGGAAAAAAAAGTTGCCAAAAACTTTTCAGATTGCACATACGCCCCTGACCAGGAAATTTGGGGTGAAAAGGTCACAAGAAAGATAATAACAAGTTTTTAGACAATTAGAAGTCGTTTTTCTCTTATTCCAAATAGGCCATAATAAGAATTATAAAAGGTTTTCAGGGTCCAAAAACTATCGCCGGGAGTCTTTTGATTCTACAACACATGGTAAAAAAAAATTAGGATGAAAAAAGGCGAAGCCCTGGCAGCCCCTCCGTATTATTCATTGTTTTTTGAGATTCCTAAATCCTAGAAAAAAATTACCAAAAACGTTATTTCTGGGTGCCCGTGAGGTTAAAATATGAACCCATATTAGGCAATTTGGGGTAAAAAAACCATAAGATGGATGATAACAAGTTTTTAGACACTTCTCGGAAAAGCCATTTTTCCCCTTGTTCTAAATAGGCCATTGGAGGGACAATATTAGGTATTTAAGGACCGAAACTTATCGCCGGGAGTCCTGTGATGCTCCACGACACATGATTAAAAAAGGCGAAAATAAGATGAAACATGGGACAGCTCTTCCGGAGGCCTAAATGAAAGGCTATAATTTAATATTATGTTCGTGTCGACATACTGGATCAGTATATGCCATCCACTGTACCCGTTATTACGTGCTAAAATTCCCGGGCTTTCTTCCATTGAGTTGGGTCAAAAGTGAGTTGAATCGAGGGGTGAAATTTCCTTCCCTATTCACAAGGTGAAGCTAAGCATGCAAGTATGCAACCATTCAACCAATTAAAATACTAGTAGAACAAATCGAATGGAAACCAATTGGTTTATAGATAATACTCCGTATATGTTTAAATCATATTACAAGTTTACAACATCATGATTCTTAGTACAAACAAATTGATGAATTGAAGTCATATACATAGTTATGACTTCTAAATGTTCTTTTATTACATACATAATAATTATATAAGAATGATAAAATCTAATATCATTCTTTTAACTTTATCTTGAGTTAAATTAATTAAATTATCTCTTGCAAACTACCCCAGTCTCTCCATTCGTGCCACTAGCACACTTCATGCTAGCAAGATCCAATGAAAGCTTCTCATCATCACGATGATCATCACCATTAAAAGTTGAAACCAAACAATCAGTAGCAAAAATGTTGCTGCTTGCATACTCTCTTTCTCCTCCCACAACTGACATTGACGCTTTTGTATTCACTTTGCTAACATAATCTTCTCTATAAGTTTTCCCCAAAACACCCTCGACTTTTCGTGTTAGTGACAAGAACTTGAACCCTAGATCAAGATGAGCAAAGGAATCTTCATTAGTTATTCCATAGTTATGTACCCTTGAATCTTGCTTGGTAATAGGCACAACTTGAGTTGTGATCTTGAGCTTTCCTTGGACTTCAATAACAATGCTGTTGGTTTTTTCAGTGTTACTTCTTGTTATTGTGACTTGTGGGGTAGATGCGGACCTCCACTCATACCCTAAGGATTCGTCTAGGTTTATTGGGACACCATCAAAGGCTAGGGAAAGGCGGTCATTGGCATTGTTCCATGTAACGGTCTTCTTGGCTCCTATGAAGAGACGGTGGTTGTCGAATAAGATTCCGATAGACTCAACCCAAGTGAAGTCACGTCCCATGTTTTCATTTCTTTTTCCAATAAAGTGTGCGTTGATGTGGAGGTTACGATCTGTTACAAGGCAGAAGTCTTGGTTCTTCTTGCCATGGAAATAGAAGGTGGTGCCATCTCCTCCGACGAAACGGGGGTCTTGGCAAACTGCTCCTGGATAGTCACAATCTACAAACAAGCACAATAAACAGGAATCATTAATTACAATAACCTATATGATTGGTAAATTTTTATAATTAGTGTAATATAATTTACGTGTTGTTAACATGTCTAGCTTCACTTGAACTTTGAGCAAACGATCATATAATATACATTTTTAAAGTAAATGTTGAAAAAAGGTATATATACTTCAATTACATGCATGGATGCAGTATATTTTCCAAAGATTATCAAATGAGCTAGGATTGAAAATTATGAGAAGTGTAATTTAAAATGATAGATATTAATACTTACTGCAGACGGGCTTGCATGTAACACAATCAACTTGACATGAGGTAGGGCAACTAGCAGGGCATACATGTTGTTGATTATAGCATTGTCCATAATACTTGTTCTTGCATTGAACTCTCTTTCTAGGAGAAACACCAGAATTAGGAGGAGAAGATGGAGTTGGAGAAGAAGGTGTGGGGAATTTGGGAGAGGGAGAAGGGGTGGTGGGTGCTGGTGGTAGTGTTGGTGTTGGCGGTGTTGGTGTAGGTGGTGTAGGTTTAGGTGTTGAAGGGGATGGCGGTGTTGGCGATGGAGGATAGTAGGGTGGTGATGATCCTGAACCATTGTCATCACCTTCTTTCTTATCGTCATTGTCGTCTTTCTTACCACCTTCTTTATCATCATCTTCATCTTTCTTACCACCTTCTTTATCATCATCTTTATCTTTATCTTTATCATCATCTTCATCTTTCTTACCACCTTCTTTATCATCGTCTTTATCTTTATCGCCATCACCTTCTTTCTTATCACCTTTGTCATCCTCGTCATCTTCAGTAGGTGATGTGGGTGATTCATCACCTGAACAAATTGGCTTACATGAAGCACACTCAACGGTACAACTATCAGGGCAAAACTTAGGACAAACATGTTCCAAGTTATAGCACATTTTATACTCTCTCTTATTACATGATGCTCTAGCAGGATTTTTCGCAATTCCCGGAGGAGTTGATGCACCCTCAACCATCACCATGGCTGCCAACAACAAAACTAAGCACCCAAGATACATTATCTTGGGCAGACCCATAACTTCTAAGTACTTACTCTTACTTTAGCTCTTGTAAAAACCAAAAACGATGACTGATTTTTGTATGTATGTGTAGAATAGTATACAAGAGTTGAAGAATGATATATCTACCTTAAACCAAAACAACTACTTATATAGAAGTGTTAAGTAGGAAGTCCAAGTTAATAATTAATTAGGAATCCCTTAAACGTTGGGTCAAGTGATCAAATCTTAGGCCATACCTTAGCTAGCCAAATCAACATAATATACCTTTTGAAGTTATCTTCCACATGCAAATAACATGCATGCCGGTCCAAAATTATAATAATGAATGATTGTTATTCAATTACTCATCCGTAATACAAGCTTTCATTTGTTTGTTTGTGTTTTTTTGTAGGAAAATAGAAGCAGATAGCCCTAACATTGGCCAAATGACAAAAATGGAACTTTAATTGTAATCTATGTCAAAGTTTTTTTTGGTTTTCCCTTTGATTCACAAATAGGAATCCCCTTGGTTTGAGTAAGAAACCCTTTTTCTTTACATGCATTAGCAGCTTAAGTTATGGGAGAATGAACTTAGAGTGTAGCCTTATTGGCCTTGTTAACTATTTGACTTATATATGAACCGAGTACACTTATGCTTGAAAAATGATTGTAAATATAAAATATTTCGTAGATTATTTTACATAGTAATTATATAGATTTGTAAAATATTACTCTGTATTAGTGATAACATACAAGTTAAGAAATTTAAGAGTACCTTAATTATGAAAATTTTAATAGTAAAAAAGAATTTATTTGCTTATATTTGATTTCTCAAACTTAAAACGAGTTCTAACTTAACATAAAGTTGAAAACTTAGGTTGGCGCAAAAAAGATCTAGGCTGTGTGGCTAGGCTTTACTTGTGTTATCCCAAGCTTGAGCAAATCAACTCGGCTCATAACACCACCCTAAACAAAACTAAATCAGTGGCCTGTGAGGTACTCTAACATTGAATAATTGATCAATGCTTAAGAGTGAAGATGATTATGAAATAAGTACGGTATAAAATAGATTTGAAGGGATATGACCAAAAGGAAGAAAGTATTAAAAATGTTGAAAAATAGTAATGCGTAATAAGTTAATCCATGGTCAACGGGGTTCTTGCCGTTTAGGGGTCTTGTGGTATGGAACTGAATGAAGCCATTTCAAGTAACAAGCTATCTTTACAGCTACATTATACATGTAAACGTATAGTGCAGAAAAAGTATTATTGTTATTGTTATTAAGGAGTATTATTTTTTGTTGGGAATAATATCTTTCTTCAAATAAAAAGAAAATTTTATTAGAGAAATTTTGGAAATTTTTTTCTAATATTTAGTTCAAATAGCACTATACTTGCTAAGTAATGAACAACATGCATGCATGTCAACATATGCCATTGCTCCTGCCTTAATTAAATGAAATTTGAAGTTGTCTCAACATTACAAAGAAAGTAAGATTGGAAGGATTCAAAGTACAAATGTTTCTTCTGAATTTCGTTGAAGGTTCTGTAATTGGTGGTTCACTAATACTTTCTTTCATATTTATAGAATTACCAATTTACCATGATTCAATAATAACTGAATTTGGTCGAATGAAAAAAAGTTGATCAAGTGTAATATTTACCATTTTGACAAAAAATTTGAGTATTAATTGGGTCGCAAACATGATATTAGTTTTTTTTTTTTCTTTTTTTGTCAATAACTATCTATAATTTAGGTGTTTTTGTCAAAAACTATCTACATTTTAAAAAAAATTACATAACTAACTACATGTTTCATTTTTTTTGTATACCACTACCTAGTAACGTTTTCTATCCAAACTTCTGTTAGTGGGTCCCACAATTTACCAATTTTCTTCTATTCTTTTAAGCAAATTACAAAAATGCCTTTGTAATAAAATGGTCATTGAACCTCTTTTCTCAATCCCTCCATTCAATTCTCCCTTCTCCTCCTTTCAATTCATTCAATTCTCCTTCATTGTATTAATGGGTGCTTAATCCCAACATTCCCAATGAAAAGTTTACTTGCATTTTGTTACCTTAGTTGATGATGTTCATAGATCTATAGATTAGTTCTTAACCCATAATTGCTATTATTAAGTAGCACCTCAAACTCTAATTGGATAACTTGTGTTTTGAAATTGTTGAATTTTGATTAAAGTTCTTATTTTTCGTTAATCTTAAATTGAAACATTCAATTTGGATTTTTTTAAAGCAAACCTTGTTATTGCGTAGTATGAGTGCTAATTGAGTGTCCTTGAGAGCAATATTTATCCTTATTTCTTTCTCTTGATTTCATTGTCAAAGAATTCAATTCAACCATTTCTTAATTAAAAGCAAAATTTCCATATCAACTAGAAACCCAAATTTGAATACACCTCAAGATCCCACCATCTTTCCCAAAATCCTTTTTTTGGTTGAAATCAAACAATTTTGGATGTAGCTAGGTGAGAGAAAGGTCAAATTAAATTAGTGAGTATCAAAACCAATTTTTTTGGTCTTTTTTGGATTTGATGAGCTATTTAGAGGAATGAAATTGAAGGAATGATTGAAGGTGAAGATTGAGGGATGAGAGAATTTTAGGGAAGAAACTCCGTTTGTCGTTACAATTAGTTTCCACCATTACCAAAGCCTGAAGGAGAGATGATTGAAGAAGAAGAAAAGATACCCAACAAAAAGAATAATAAAGAATAATAAAATAGAAAAAAAAAAAGATAAGTGAAAAGATTGTAAAAATTATTATTATTGGGGGTATATTTGTATATTTTTATCATTAAAAGGAAAGAATAGTAGGGAATCAAGGAATGGGACCCAATAACGGAAAATTTGGATGGAAAAGTTAGATGATAGTGGTGTACAAGAAAAACCAAACAAGTAGGTAGTTGTGTAATTTTTTTAAAAAGGTAGGTAGTTGTTTACAAAAACACCTTATTGTTAGGTAGTTATAGACAAAAAAGTTTTTTTAATGGAAGATATTAGTTATTTAACCTAACCCTTTGAGTAGTTTGGTAAAATAATAAATGACAATCTATATTATACAACCGGTTATACCTTCTTAGGTACAACTAAGAGGAAAAACATTATTCATTTAGATTTGAAATGAGTTATAAATTGTTCTTCAAACTAAACGAACAAAAATTTTGTCTTTGGTTATACCTTGATTTGCAAGGTACAACCGGTTGTACCATATAACATCTCAAGTTATTAGTAGCACTATTCAATATTTCATTACAGAAGATTTAGCCTAGACTGAAATTTTTGACACTTCAATTCAGCTTAATTCAGTTCACTTCAACTCTGTTGAGTTGTTCAACAGCTCATCTCTATTATAATTACTTCATTTTGGTCCACTTCAATTCAATTCCTTTCAAATACGTTTCAGTCTAAAAAAACATGATCTTATCCTATAATCCTCCTACATTTATAAGTCACCTTTTTTTGAACCACCTAAAACCCTAAAAAGGGATCTTTCTAGCTCTCCCACTAGTGTACCACTAGCTTGTGAATTTTAGGCTAATAATGTTTAGAAACCCCAAAACCCTAAAAGACGTGACTTATAACCTTTGTTTTCAACTTACAAGATATGACTGGGCTCTGTCACATTTTTCTCCCCAAATTTCACCTACTTACTTCTATCCTTAGGGTGAGCCACACTCTTTAAACATGTTATGTTCTCTCTTTTTGAGGAATTTCCAAAACAAAAAAACTAGTTTTTTCACTCTCCCAAGGCATATATACAACCTTTTGAACAATTGAACACCAACAAGTTATACGCAAATGCTCTTTTGACTATAGGGATGTCACGTAAAAGTGTCCTTATTTTTTTCAAGACTCCAAAATTTCCAAAAAGCATAAATTATAGCCTTTGCTTTCGCTTTCCATCCCCGAGCTTCGACTTATTTTTGCCCATAGGTTTGGCTTAATATTGTCCTTAGGTGACCACATAAAGCCTCGCGGTAAAATCCTCCAAAAACTTGTTAACTTCCCTTTAAAGAAAACTTTCAACATGGCGACACATTTGTCTTTCTTACTCTCTCGACATTGTCTTATGACCACAATCCCAAGTAGCTTTCCAAGGAACCTCTTCTGACCCAACAGACGCTATGTAAAATTGTTAAAATATTTTATTCGGAACCCTAAGATCCCAAAAAAGGAGGCTATAGCCTTCATTTTTGCCTTTTGAGGGTGGATTTGGGACGACTTTTTTTTTTGGCTCCATCTTTCTAACATATGTTTGTTGCGACCTGAGATGCCCCACACCCAATTTAAACTTATAAAAAACTCGTTAAACTCTTGCTCAAGCATGATTCAACCCTTGCTCAAGTGTGACAAATTTTAACTTATAAAAAACCCGTTAATTTCTTGCTCAAGCATGGTCCAACCCTTACTCAAGCATGACCCAAGTATGGTCAAGTCAACTCAGTCATGGTCTGGCTAGTCTCAGGCATTGCTCGATTGATGCTCAATCCGCTCATGCGTGGCTGAAGAATGGTCTATGCCCAGTCCTTGCTCAAAGAGCTCATGCATGGCTCAGATATGTTTTACCCTAATCAGGGGGAGCCTCTAGCTATCAAACAAGATTTTACCCTTCCAAGATTTATGTCCTCTTTCAGCTCATCTCAAGACACCAGCATTTCTATATTGCAATAGTAAACTCATTGTACTAATGTAGAAAATGCAACTTCATTAGGTTTCCTTCAAAAGGAGACTTGGAATATGAACATTGTCGTCATTAGGGTTCCTTCGAAAGGAGACTTGGAATACGAACATTGATGATTGACAGACAATAATTAATAATAAGCCTAGCTATGAGCTGCTCATTTTCAGATGAATGACATTGCTTAAGTTATGCCACAACTGATGATAATTGAGTTGCTGGTAGTGAAGCTGCACAAACTAATTCGAGATCACAATTCTTTATAATTTATACACTACCCCTTCATCAGGTTTTTGCTCAATTCTATTCTGCCCTTCTATAGTCCTATATCCCAGTAAAAACATCATAATAATATAAAATTGTACGTTGTATTGAAATTTCAGCAAATTGACAGAGATATATGAAAATCTCCAGAAATTTTCTGAGCTCGTATTTCCTGTAGAGAAGCTGGTTGATACGATAGTCCATACATTAGAAATGCTTGATCAGTTGGGGTTCAATTCAACCTTATTTGCATTAGGATGATTTATCATTATGGTTAATGTTTAGATAATAAAGAGAAAGACACTAGTATTGGAAATATATTAAACTTGTTACTGTAATTCTATGTTAAGTATCTGCATCCTGTAACACATAAATTTAACCAAAAGAAAAATTTAGCGATTGACCATTACAGCAACGTTTTGGTGCACATCATCGAGTTGATTGCAAAAGAATTTGTATACTTACAGTGGCAGGTTCACTTTATAAAAATGCATCTTATGGACAATCCCTCAGCCACGAGAAGTCTTAAGGGCAAGCAACGAACTTTATACGTCTCTGCAGGGACAACATCCAACTTTAAACCTTCTACGAGTATAATATCCTGCAGCATCACGGGAGGATTAGTACTTGGTAGTAATATTGCTCCTCTTCAATGGTTGGCCCAAGAATAGGAAGCAATAATGACAGCGGAAAGAGATACAGACTCTATGCACGAGATGAAATTACAATCACCTGACTCGTTCTATTTATTTATTTTTGACAAATGTCTAATTCATTCACTAAGACGGTAAGGCCCAAATGATCGTCATGTTTAAGTGACCCTAATATTGCACTAATCGTAAGTCCAGTTGAACCATACACTTATAATTGTGTTATCCTTAGCTCAGTGATGCCCCTACAGCTTAAAATTTTTTCACAGTTTCCATTCATCTAAAACAACAATCCCCTTGTATGGTTCCTTGCCAAATTTGTTTTTCATCTAAAAAGGACTTCTACCTTCACATAATTTACACTAATGCAGCTTGAATAATTGACACAAAGGTTTACTGGATGAATTCTCCATATAAGTAAAGCCCTTCTTTCGAAATGTCTTCCAAAAGGGATGATGACAAGTTTTTGTACCCCAAACCAATCCTAGAGAATCATGTGGTCACCGAGAACATGCGGTAAAAAATGGGGCAGAAACAAGACGGAGCCCAAGACAGTCGTACACAAGCTTAATTCACATTATTCGGAGGTTCTAGGGTCACGGGAGGAGAATTTCTGCAATTTTTACACAATGTCCTTATGGTCATAAGAGAAACCCTCAGTTGCTAAACAGGGTTCAAAAGGTCATAAGGTCCTTATAGAGTGAAAAGGGCTATTGGTGGCCATCTACAGAAATATCTCTTAAAGAGAGATGATAACAAGTTTTATAGGCTGAAACTAGTCATGGGGAGTTAAGTGGTCACCCAGAACACGTAGTAAAAAAAAGGGACTAAAACTAAGCCCGGGGGCCGGGACTGCCCTACAAAAGCAAAACTCAAAGGCTATTGAAAAAAATTACGGGGTCCCGAGAAAAAAATATTGAAAATTTTACACGATGCCCCTATGGTCATAAGAGAAACTTTGAGCTGCTAAATGGGGTTCAAAAGGCCATAAAAAGGTCCTAGAGCAAAAAATGCTATTCTCTCCTTTATTCGAAATATACCTAAAAACGGAATGATAACTTGTTTTTATAGGATGAAATCAATCATGGGGAGTCAGAGCACCGAGACAGCTCTATGGAAGCCAAAAACAAAGAGATTCCAATTCCCCAAAAAAAAAAAATTCTAAAAATCACGATGCCCCTATGGTAATAAGTGGAACCCTTAGAAGCTAAACGAAATTCAAAAGGCCATAAGAATGCCCTAGGAGAGTGAAAAGGGCTATTTTGGCCTTCTTTTAATATGTCTTTATAGGAGGGATGATGACAAGTTTTTATAGGCCGAAACCAATCATGGGGAGTCATGTGGTCACCTAGAACACATGGTAAAAAAAAGGGCACAAACAAGACAAAGCCCGAGAAAACCCTACACAAGCCAAAAAAACAAAGGCTATAATCACATTATTTTACACGCTGCCCCTAAGGTCAAAAGAGAAACCCACGGTTGCTAAATCGAGTTCAAACGGGTTCAAAAGGCTAAACAAGATTCAAAAGGCCTCAAAGGCCATAGAAGGTCATTATAGAGCAAAAAAAGGCTATTTTGGCCTTCTTTCATAATAACCCTAAAAAGGAGATGATAACAAGTTTTTTATATGCTAAAACCAATCATAAGGAGTCAAGTGGTCACCCAAAACGCATGGTAAGAAAACGGGATGGAAACAAGACTGAGCCCTAGACAACCCTACAGAAGCAAAACTCAAAGGCTATAATTCACACTTCCAAAAAATTTCGGGGTCCCGGGAAAAGAAATTCTGAAAAATTTACATGATGCCCCATGGTCATAAGAGAAAGTTTGAGCTGCTAAACGGGGTTCAAAAGACCATAAAAAGATCTCGGTAGAGCGAAAAAGGCTATCCTAACCTTTATTCGAAATATACCTAAAAACAAAATGATAACAAGTTTTTATAGGATGAAACCAATCATCGGGAGTCATGTGGTCACACAGAACACGTGGTAAAAAACGCGGCGGAAACATGGCTTAAAAAAAGCTAAAATAGGCTATAATTCACAATTTTTCGAGGTTCCGGGTCCTGGGAAAAACATTCTAAAATTTTACACGTTGCCCCCAATGGTAATAAGAGGAACCCCTAGAAGCTAAACAGGGTTCAAAAGGCCATAAGCATATCTAAAATTTTACACGATGCCCCCATGGTAATAAGAGAAACCCCTAGAAGCTAAACAGGGTTCAAAAGGCCATAGGGTATAAAAGGCCACAAGCATATCTTGAGAGAGCGAAGAAAGCTATTTCGGCCTTCTTTCGAAATGCCTTACAAAAATGGATGATGATAAGTTTTTATAGGCCAAAACTAACCATGGGGAGTCATGTACTCACCTAAAACATGTGATAAAAAAAAAAAAAAAGAGCGAAAACAAGGGGCAACCCTACAGAAGCCAAAAACAAAGGCTATAATTCACATCTTTCAGAAGTTTCGGAAATTTTATACGATGCCCCTATGGTTATAAGAAAATCCCTCGTAGAGCGAAAAAAGTTATTTTAATCTCCTTTCAAATTATCTCTAAGAGAGGGAAGATAACAAGCTTTTATAGGCTAAAACCAATCATGGTTGTCATGTGGTCACCAAGAACACGTGGTCAAAAAACGGGACGGAAACAAGTCAGAGACTGGGATAACCCTACAAAAGCAAAAAACAAAGGCTATGATTCACAATTTTTAGAGGTTCTGAGGTGTCGGGAAAAGAATATTTACACGACGCCCCTATGGTCATAAGAGACAGTGAGGTGTGAAACGGGGTTCAAGGATAGCGAAAAAGCTTATTTTGGCCTTCCTGTGATGTCTATAAAAGATAAATGATTACAAGTTTTTATAGGCTGAAACCAATCATGGAGAGTCATGTGGTCATCCAAAAACGTGGCAGAAACAAGATGGAGCCAAAAAAATTGAAGTTATAATTCACAGTTCTAAAATAAGGATCTCGGAAAATTTAAAAAAAAAAAAAAAATTTACACAATGCCTTCATGTTATAAGAGAAACCTTGAGTAGTTAAACAAGGTTCAAAAGGCCAAGGCCATAAGAATGCCCTGGAGGAGCGAAAAGGGCTACTTTGGCCTTCTTTCGAAATGTCTCTAAAATAGGGATGATGACAAGTTTTTATAGGCTAAAACCAATCATGGGAGTCACGTGGTCAGCCAAAACACATGTTAAAAAAGCGAGGCGGAAACAAGATGGAGCCCGGGACAGCCCTACAGAAGCAAAAAACAAAGGCAATAATTTAGGCAATGCATACGTAAACCACAGTAGGAAAGCAGCACTTTCTGCAGGCATCATAGGCAAAAAAAATAAAAAAATTGGGTCTTATGCTCAGAGAAGAGTGAAACCTACTATCGGCAAAACCTCTAGCTTAAACAAGCTGGTTTAAAAGAATAGCAATAAATTACTAACTCACATTTCCTCCAAATATGTACTCATATAGAAAAACTACTGATATGAATGCAATCCTTGACAAACTGTATATTAAACTGAAATACTGGATCATCAAGTTTGCCTGCATAAACATCAGGTGTCGCTTATACCTGTCTGTATTAAGAGTTCTGAAAAGCTCATGGTGTACTCCTTTTGGAATGTGTAGCGACTTCATTACTTCTGCTGCGAGGAAAGCACAAAGCTTTAGATGACAATCTATTGGATAGTAGTAAGCAGTAAACTGTAAATCCACCCTGTGGTGTCTGGGTGAGCCTTGAAATGAAGATGCAAGTAGGAATTTGCAGTAATGATAGGTTCAGCACAACCCCCCTTCCCCCAAAGGTAAGGAATGTATCTTCCTAAAATGCATAATGCATCCTGTTGCTTAACTTTCCAAAAAATAAAGCACAAACAAACACACACCTAAAGACAAAGTAAGGAAAAACAGATGCAAAAGTTAGGAGTACCCGCTATATTGCTATCCCTTGGTACATCAACCAAAAGTGCAGGACCTGGAATCAATAAGAAACAGTAACAATAATCAATTGATGATCAAAATAACCTAATCACTATTAGAGAACTATATATATCCCATATACTGTTATACAAAACAAAATAGTTCACGAAACGTAATTAAATACCGTTGAGGACATGAAGATCGAAAGCGTCAACATCATAACCAGCATCCCAGTAATGATCAAAGAAATGAGCAGGGGAATCGACGTGTGTGCCAGTACGAGTAGGAAGTTTAAACTTGGAGAAGTTAGCAAGAGAGCTATTTCTCATAGTCTTGAAAAACCAAACGAATTGACCCAAACCATCAGAGAAAGTTACGTAGTCGGGCACATTTGGGGTTATACGGTGGGTGATGTCAATAATCCAACCGCCATTCCCGAAAGTTTCCACACTCTGCTAGTTGGATTCTTTGCTGTAACCAAAAGACGTTACAGTGAAGATCAACAATAGCAGATGGAGTTGCCAATTAATGGTGCTGCAGGAGGCTGAACTAGTTGGTTTCTGGTAAGCCAGGCTTTGACTAGTATATATACTAAAAAAAAACAGAGAGATAATTATGCCACTCTTGGCAGTAATCCAATAAGGTCAGAATTTTTAGAAGTACAGAAGGTGGGTCCCCTATCTTATCTGTTGCACAAAAGTCCTATGCACCAGAAAACAAGATGTTCTACCGATATGAGATTTCACATTAATAGATTACTGTCTAGTGTCTAGTGTCTAGCTACAACATGAGCTACAGTATTGTCTGCCATTTATCCTACTCCAAAAAACATGAGTACAAATCAATTCCCATAAGAACTACCAAAATATCAAACAAATACCTGAGTAAATTTATTCACAATTTCGTATGTACCTTGTTTTTCAATACTAGGTCTTGAACCAAGCAACAACGCTTTGGTTCCAAAATAAAGTGGAGTTGGTTAAACATGAACCGTAATTAAAAATCGCAAAGGTCTTGTATTAAACAATGAACAACATAGTAATAAGCACTGATTGTTAGTTACACTTAAAAATTATCAATTATTCAATCTTCTCTCGAGTTCCATAAGGAAGGAGATAAGGTAAATAGAAAAATGATGTTGAACCAAGGTTGTGTGCAAGAAACAAAAGTCTTACGTTTTATGACTTAGAAAATTAAAGATCAAGTCAAGCAAACATTACCAGTGCAAACAAGCAAAAGGCATAATAGAGGAGCTGATTTATTCATCAGATAGCATAATATCAGATTATTCGACATAGTCTAAAGTTACATTTACACATCATAGTACCTCCAAAAAAAAAAGTAACAAGCTTGTTAACTCATCATACTCGGATTCAGGGTCAGATCTTTGAACTCCCTGACAAATAAAGAAGATAAAGTGGAACGGTTGATCAAGTCTGTGAAGAGTTTGCAGCAACCAGGTCTTTATTTAGCAGTTTTGAACATGGCAAGGTCTACCATAAGTCAATACACAATTTCTATAGCAAAGTAACATGGTACATACTTCGCAAAAGCCATCCATAAAACCATCAGATACGACGATGCCACATTATACTTCAAGAATGCCATCTCTAAATCCAAAATCCATGCATTAGAGCGGAAAGAGACAACAGGTTGACATCCGCATCAACTGTAGATGGAAGACAATATGGTAGCAAAAGCATGCTCGCGGAAAAAAAAAAAAAAAAATAAAAATAAAAATAAAAATAATAGATACAGCCAATTGAGTAAACTGGAATTGTGCCAACTTACCATGGCGCATCATTTTATAAGAATGCATCTGATGGGTGATCCCTCAGCACCGGTCACCCTGGGGGCCAAGCAATGAACATTATATGTTCCTGCAGGGACATTGTCTAGCTTTAGACCTTCCACGAGTATGATTTCCTGTAATAATAGAAGATCAGTACACTAACTGCCAGTGCAAGGGCAAAGATAAACTTAATAAGCAAGCAATACCAAGGCGAGCAAACACATAAATTTCACATCAACAGTTAGTTGATCATCAGTTGATAATACAATAACATTTGAAGGATACAGAGGAGTATCGTACAACTTTTAGTATATAAAATGATGAATGATATGTAAAAGAGGTCAGAAGTAGAAAATTAGGCACATAAATAAATCAATAAACTAATTCCATTTAAGGAATTATAATGAATATTACAGTTAGCCCTCATGGTTACAACTACCAAAGCCGATTTCAAAAAGAAGAGAATGGGGAGAATGGTGTTGCATGACACATCATATGGGAATATTACAGATGAGAATATGAAAAGTCAAAACCACCTATTTAGTTAAGTGGTCATACAAATTAAGGGAATAGAAAGATTAACCTTCTTGCTGATATTTAAATAATGCACTTAATAATTGCAACAGAGGAAGCCCTCAAGGGGTCACTGTCTTTCATAGGCCCATAGCTCATATATGATCAAGCCTAAAATCATTGTCCCAAAAAAGGCCACATAGTCATACCCAAGGTCCATTCATGAAGTAGTGGAAAGGCTAGAGAAACTATAGAATACAGATAAGTCAACAAAAGTAACCGAGTAGTAGTCCTATAAGAGTTGCCATGGGCCTATTTAGCAATCACCTAGAGTTACCTGATATGAGATAAACAATACCCAGGTGAAAGTTTATTACCCCCAAAAAAGAGATAGGCCATGCTTGAGCGATTCTAATACCAGAATAAATCATAAATTATCAGTATAAGGCAGCAGTGTTTCAAGGTGCTTGGTAATGAGTCTGGGGACTTACATCTTGCTCTCCTGCATTTATCACCAAAATGTAACAAATCCCGTGTATGATAGTTCACTAAATCTTGCTTTTTCTTTTATATAACTTATAAGGCATGAGGTACATTAAGGCAATAGTGGTTTAAAAACCGAGGCGTGAGGTGAAGATGAAATTGAGGTGCTTAACTTCACACATACAAGCTATTCATACACAAAATTTACCTAGGCTAGTGCACTTAAAGAATATATCATGCATCTATTCGTTTTTTTAAAGCAAATAATTTGCATAATACTATATTGTGTGTGTGGGCACAAAACTTCTTCTATAAAAGCCCCTTGCCCATCAAGCACACTTAAAAGCACCTTTATAACTGTAATTAAGCCACAATAATAGTGACTCAATGCACTAAGCACCTCAAAAGCAACTTTTCATAAGACAAATGGATTGATTTGAACCACAGCACTTACCCTACTTTTGAGGAAAACAAGATGCGAAGGAGCCAAATCATCAAATGCTGCAGCAGATAAATAGTCGATGCCTACAAATTCAGCCAGGTGATCAGTTTCACATGAATTATTAAACAATCCACCAAAGTTTCAATAATAATCCTATGAGCATCTCAATCCACAAATTTCTAAAAATTCAACAACCATTACCCCACTACTACTTATCCAGCAATTGCTGAGCGATCCGGAGGCCCAATTAGATGCAACAACACAACCACACAGAGGAGTGGAGAAAAATATCAAAGGTCTACTCTAAATAGTATAAAAAAGTAATGATGATAATGGATAATTCATAACAAATTCCCACTCTCAATAGTATATCAACACAAATAGTAACAGACTCATAGAGATGACCTACATATCATACAACTATTATCAAGTATTTTTTTTAAAAAACAATAAATTATGACACAATCTGGATATAGGAGAGAAAAAAAGGTGCTCTTACATATCCATAAAAAACACTCCATCAAAAAACTAACAGGGTGATGAAAACTTACCAACAAGCTTGATGTCCGTATTATCCACCACCCACTGAGCACCATCCTTCATGAAACCTACATAGCTAGAATCAAACTCCTTCTTGAACATAAGGTGCCTGGAAAAAAAGAAGAAAGTGCATCAGTTATACACTAATACGTAACACATTTGGAACAACTCATCAACTGATCAACTAAATACATAAGATAACAAAGAATTATCAGCTAAAATTCAAACCATCTGCAATACAAGTTCTTCCTACTTTCAGTCAGTTAAAGTCTTTATAGAGTCAGAGACAAATGAAACATTCAATAATACTGTGAATACAAGAGAAATAACAAGTAATTTTAGCAAGGAATACTATCATCTAACAGGGAACTGAATCTGTGTGGAAAAATTTTTACATCGTAAAAGCCTTCAAGTACATAAAAAGTGTCAAGAAGGCAATGTAAAGTTTTCTATAATTTAATAAAGACCTATTTTCGAAGCAGGAAGAGATGAAGCAGCCAATCAACAGTCACGACTAAAAGAAAAGCCTGTCTGCAAGCAAGCTACAACACAAAAAAGTGAGACAACATTATATCCTCCTATCAATAACTTCTGCCTTTTTATCAGAACAAGGAAGTGTAATTTATTCATCGTCTTCCAATTACAACGAACAAATGAAATAGTATGAACCCTTAAGGTCTAGGCAATAAAGGCTGTAGCATTTCACTTAAGGTAATATATATGTCAGAACCTTTCAGAGGTCATAGGATATGATACCGCCCTTTTAACAAACTTAAGCATGAAATTACAAGCTGCCAAGATACCACATGCAAATAACCTGGCCAGGCAGGTAGTGGGTATTGGTAATTCATAATTGTCAGTTCAAATAGTGAGCGTGGAGAGGTCCAACTGTCCAAGTGCTCACTTGTTGCATGAATTGATTGCCAAGGTAAACAATAAAAATTCAGGAGGTCCATGGGCCATCCATCAAGTCAAATGTCAAAGAATGCTAAGAACCAAAGCTGACACCATTCGAAAAGCTACTACTAAATGGCATCCTAAAAAACAAGTAAAAAATAACAAGGTCAAACTTCATTGCCATCTACAAGGCTACAAGCACAGTGGAGTATAGTCTTAAAAGTTAAAACCAAGGCTGTCACTAACATAGTAACATTTCATTCAGGAGCATAAAGCACTGCACCATAGGCAATTGATTACATAGCAAACACCCAAAACTCCATTCTGGTGGAGAGAGTCAGATTTGTCACTTAAAGATATGGCTATGAAACAATGGCCTGATACATTAATGTAAAATTTTCAAGATCACGAAATTAATGCATATGATCACCTATGCCAGCAAGAACAATAGTAGGTACCATATCAATTTATACCTGTCTGTATTTAAAGTTCTGAAAAGCACACGTCGTACTCCTTTTGGTATGTGTAATGACTTCATAACATCAGCTGAGAAAAGAATATGGGACAATAACAACATTATCAGTCTATGTATGTACGAGTACTTCAGCAACATCAGCTAATGAATGTAAAGGCCTCTTCTGGTCATTATTAGCCCAGCCACTAATCTATTGTTCACTTCCTAGTTCCTACCCTTGGACACAACAAATTTGTGTAAAAAAGATTTACAAAAACAAACACAAAACAAGGTAGGGAATTGTAGAAGAAAGGATATATGATCCAATATTTCACCTGATATAACTATGAACTACACCTACGGTTAACCAAATGTTTAATCAACCATATACGGTTAGAGGAAATTCGGAATCCAGAAATGTACTAACGAAGGACGGAAGGATACAAGACACTGGTTAACTATATGTTTAATTAACAATCAAAAGTATATAATATAACAATTTGAATACCAGCTACCCCAGAGAAATGTTTCTTACTACAGTAAAGTTCAGTCAAGTACCGAAAATATAACTCCTTTCTTTAAGGTTCACATAAAGTATTTTAGATCAATAATTCAAAATTTAAAGCAAGAGTAACATACACAAGCTGAAGTAAAAGAAAAGTACCAGTGATGTTGCTATTCCTTGGTACATCCACTAACAATGCAGGCCCTACAATCATCATCAACAAAAGCACAGATAAGCACTCAATTACCAACATATTTACATCAATATACAGCCACAAATTATAAATCATTTCAAAGTTTATACCAACAATTTACTCCTACAATCACCCCCAAATAACAGCTTACACATCACCCCAATTCACCACAATCTAGTTCAATAATCAACAAAACAGATTATCCCCACAAACTCAGAACACACTCAAAAACTCACCCACCCCCAAAATTAAACAAACTAACTAACCCTAAAAATACAAACTTCAACCATCATAAGAATCATCAAGTTCAACAAAACACCCATATACCCACAAACTCAAACACACAAATGACACAAAGTTTAACACAATCATCAAACAAATTTAACAAAACAAGCAATACCCACAACCTAAAACTCACAAAAGACATAAACTTTAACTCAATCATGACACGAACAAAACAAGCAATACCCACACACTAAAACTCACAAAAAAATAAAACACAAACTTCAACACAATCATCAAGATATTCAACAAAAAAAATCAATACCCACAACTAAAACTCACAAAAGATACAAACTTTAATACAATCATCAACAAAAAACTCAATACCCACAAACCAAAACACAAAAAAGACACAAACTTTAACACAATAATCAACAAATTGAATAAAATTAACAGCACCCACAAACTAAAAACAAACAAAAATCCAAAAACTTTAATCACCATTAAGAACATCAAGATCAAGGGAAGCAGTATCAAACCCAGCATCCAAATACTCATCATAAAAATGACTAGGAGCATCAACATGGGTCCCAGTATGAGAAGGTAATTTCATCTCAGAATTATTAGCAATTGACCCATTTTTCATGCTTTTTACAAGCCAAATGAATTTCCCAACACCCTCTTTTGAGGTAAAAGCAGGCATATCAGGTGTAATGCGGTGAGTGATGTCAATGATTCGGCCATTAGCGTAGGTGTCACGTTTAGGTGGGGTCAGGTCTTTTGCGACGGAGAATTCGCATGGTTGGTCGCCGGTTAATGAGGGGTATGCGACGGTGGTTGCGGTGGTGGTGAGGAAGAGGGTGGCGGTGGTTGAGAGGAGGAGAAAGAGGTGGGAGTTCATGGTTTACGTTGGTGAATTTGATTCCTGGAATTGGGGTTTTAGAAGTAGAAACAAACAGTGAAATGATTCACCTATTTAGTCGCAATTGACGGTGGTTGGAAACTTGGATTATGTGCAACTTTTGAGACGGTTAACTGATTGAGA
This sequence comes from Suaeda aralocaspica, assembly GCA_016808085.1. Taxonomy (NCBI): domain Eukaryota; kingdom Viridiplantae; phylum Streptophyta; class Magnoliopsida; order Caryophyllales; family Amaranthaceae; genus Suaeda; species Suaeda aralocaspica. Next base: position 4,029,497 of record PYUH01000145.1, read on the forward strand.
CTATTTGTGGCAATACAATATCCAATAATGCACTTGCGTAGTTACGTCCACGCTTTTTTTTCGACGTTAGTTACGTTTATGCTTTTGTTTGCCTTTTTTGTTTTTTTTGCTAGCTTTAATTTTGGTATTATGAGGTGTTTTAGAGATCGAGAGTGGTTTATTTTCATTTCAATTTAGTTTAATTTAGTCAATTTGAAATTATATTCAAATTCTTTTCAGTTTAGTTGAGTTTATTTCGATTTAAGATCGGAGAATGAAGCTTTAGAGGTATAGAGTGCGAAGAGGTTTAATCATCTGGAAAGTTATTGAGAGTGTTTGATTGCTATAGGATAGGAATATAGACTTTTGTATCGGTGTATTTTCCATACTTCAAATATAATATAAATGTAAAATAATGTAATAATGTTACATTTATCTTTAATGATCATTTTACATAACCAAGTACTTAATTAACTTCTAATTAATACTAAAGCTAGTCAAACAAGCTAATATAGTTCACTAACCCGTTTGTTCACAACAAGTTGCTTATTCCCAAATAAGAATTATATTGTTTTTTAGTGATATGCACACAAGTATATAATTAAGCATTGGAGAAAATTAAATTTGGACATCATGTCCTCCAATACTATGATTTATGCAAGTTAATTAATTGTCTAAGTTTTACTAGGAAAAGGTTATAAACTCTTTGTAAATAAGAAATTATGCTAATCCTATGTTGGATTTTGTACTCCCTATATCAATATATCCAATAAGGGCAAGTTTACTTCAGCTAAAATGTGAACTGAAATTTTTTATTATAGTTTTAAAAAAAAGAGTTGAGATGAAGTGGATAGAGTTGAGCCGAAGTGAATTGATTTTAATTTGAAGTAAACAGTCTCTAAGTCAATCTGCGTATTTGAAATGGGTGGTCACACAAATTAGGCCCTCATTCTTTAATTGCTTGAGGACTCAATGACTCGTTACTAAGGACGATCCACGATCATGAATTGAGCCCCCACACTATGCCACTATCACTAGCACCTCTTCTTGTGAGTTGTGATTTAAAGCTCTGAAAAAAGGTTAATTGTCATCCTTTAATTTACAAACATTTTTGAGACTTTAAAAGTCTTCTAACACCATCATATGGCTTATTGCATGATAGCTATAACAAGGCCCTTTAGCACAATATGTGATCACTACTTTATCATAAAGATAATACAGAGCAACACTATAGGATAATAACGTTGTTAAAATATACTTGTACGTAGTTATACACTTATATAGGCCAATTTTTCCTTTATTTCCTTGGCATTATCCATCAAATAGCATTATCTAGTGCAATCTTTTAATTTAGTCCTTACTCGACTAATAATCTGGCACAATATCATTCTCTATTAGCAGTTTCTAACTAATTATTTGTTATACAACCAATCTCCAACTAAGCAAAAACCTCATTATGTATTAAGATATTAGCCGCACGAATAATAATGTTAAGTAAACAATTGACCATGATCATTATCGTATTCATTAAAAGTTTAGAAATACATATTTAGTTTGGCATTTTGGCTACATTGCATAAAATAATTAGTTGACAGCCTTGACTCTTGACAATATATTATGTAGGTCATGTTTGAAATTTTCTAGCAAGCTAAGAGAATATTTAATTTATATTATATCGCCAAAAAAAATTGGTAGCTGTTACAAAATTGTTTTTAATGATTGGGAATGATAAGATTCCATTGTTTTACGAGTTTTGGTTTAGTTTAATTATTATATCATTATATGGATTACTTAGTTAATTAATATTTTAAAGCCTAAACTAGCTACTTGTGTATATACTACTAGCGCATATAGTAGTGATGGCTACTAATTAGTGAGTAGTTCTTACTTCTTAGTTGCTAACTTGCTGGGTTTGTTCTTTAATTGCCATTTAGCTCAAGATACTCTAAAATTGTGGCTTGATCGTAACATATAATACACTAAAACACCAAATTAAAATATATACGAAAAACTTATTTATGAATATATATGGATCAAGGTTCTCAAGCTAAACTCAAACCCAACCTAGTAACGTATCCTAAGTTACAAGTTGATTGGTAAATTGGTGAGGTAAATAAGACATAACCAAGCTAATTTAAATAAGTATGTAAATCTAATCCAAACAAAATCAACTTCTGTGTGATACTTATTAATTAAATTTTGTTCTGGCAAACAGATGACCATCATTCACTTTCCACGGTTGCAATTATATATTTAGAAAAATGATCACTTATTCCATAACACATTAACACCAACCTATAATTATATCATATGGATTATGCAATGAATACATACATGGTGATATTGCTACGAACAGTGATGAATCATGGACCCACAAGAATTGGGGGTAATCGTGAAGGAAAAGCAGGATGTTACATTCAACTAACAATATCCCAACCCGGCCCGGCCTTCACTCCCTCAAACAATACACAGCATACACAAATCCTTAATGTGTAATTGTGTATTTATGGGAATGAATTCCGAACAGGATTTTCCGTTTTCGAAAATTTTTATATTTTGAATTCCAAATTGAAAGATTTTCAATATCCATTTTACACACCCCTAAATGCAACAAACAAGGAGAAGAGAATATAGTAATAGTTGAATAATAAAAAAAAAAAAAAAAAAAAAAAAAAAAGGGAATAAAAATTAT